>PVLA01006715.1:0-118878 GCA_004027455.1 Hydrochoerus hydrochaeris | reverse complement strand
TGTGATCTGAAAATGGAAGGAAGGAAGGAAGGAAGGAAGGAAGGAAGGAAGGAAGGAAGGAAGGAAGGAAGGGGAGGAGAAAAGAAGGGAATGAAAGGGAAAGGAAGGGAAGGGAAAGGGAGGGGAGGAGAGGAGAGGGGAGGGGAAGGGAAGGGAAGGGAGGGAAGGGAAGGGAAGGGAAGGGAAGGGAAGGGAAGGGAAGGGAAGGGAAGGGAAAACTTGAGTGTAAGCTTAACCACATCCATAGTCAAAGAACAGGAGACAGTTTCAATGTACTCTGCAATCTTAATCCACATCCGGGAATCTATACAGATCATTCTAGCTGTCAGCATTTTGAGAACAATGATTAGAAGTCAGGAGAATTCTGAGAAAAGGAATCAAGACAGAGGAAGTTTGGCACCATACCAACAATAAAAGAAGACCATAGAAGGACTTGATGGCTCTCTTCAAAGGTTTAAAAGGCTGTCACCAGGAAGAGGAGCGGCACAGATTAGATATTTGGTGTGCCAAAGAACAAACTAAAACTGATGGATAAAATTTAAGAGATAGAGTGGGAGGAGTCTTTGGCTCAGGAAATAAATTTAACAGCTACAGGATAGGGATTGGAGGGAAATGCCTTTCCCTTTTGCTAAAAATATCCCATGAGAGCTGTTTGGCCATCTGTTTGCAATGCTATAGAAAGAATCCTTAGCCTGGTTAGTGATGGCCTGATTTGATTTTTGTTGGGAGTCTTGAGACTAAATCCCACATTTGTATGAGTTCCCACTTGCATATCATAGGGAAAATATACTAAATCCTCAAATGCAGCTAAAGCTTCCATTTGTTCTATCTGAACTTTGGGTTCAATTACTTCCATGTCATCTTTCAGACCCTGCATGTACGCTGCTGAAATACGTGGTTTCTACAATTTCATCTTTATCTCTTCAGATGTGCACATTCTGCAGTCTTTTGTTGTCAGTGAGCGTGTGAAATAGATTTTCACTCAGAGGGTTTTCTCTAAGTGCTCTTGCAAAGAAAATGATATGGCCAATTGTTTATTCTGTGGATAGCCTTTTTCTGTCCCCAGAATATGGCCAGCATAGCTATGACTCATATGCACAGGACAGAAAGATTGCTCTGGTGTATGTCTTTACTTCTTTGGGCCAATTGGAGAGTTATTTATAAACATTTATTGACTTGAATTCATAAACCATAGGGCAAAAAAAAAATCTTGCTGTGCTGGTTGCTATGGAAACTAGCATTTCACACATGTATTCGTCAACATTGACAGCTTAGAACAGAAACCCAACGTCTACCTGTGGCTTCTAGCTACATATTTATTCCTTTTGCATTTTTAACTGGAGATCAGTCATTTCCCCACCAGCTCCAAGTGGTAGCATTGTATTGAGGTAGAAAAAGAAATGAATGTGATCTTATTTATTCCTGTGCTGATCCCTGTGCTTCTCTTGGGGAATTTTCTAGAGAGGCATGACTTCCAATCAATTTTGATTGTCAAGAAATAAAGCAATTTTACCACAAGTTGAGCTCTCTGCCATGTGTTGAGGGTAATATGGAAGAAATATGGATTCTATTCTTTACTTTCAGGGAACTTATATTATAGCTGGAGCCCAGGAGCACAAATGTAAAGCAGCAGGCAGGCCACACAAGGAAAAAAATGTAGTTAAGTGTTAAATTCTGTAGCGTAGAAGATAATAGAAGCAAGGCACGCTGGGTGGCACAAAGACTGTGGAAGATACACAGGACTTTTAACTGAAAGACCTTGAATAAATTGCCTCATTATTTTTGCAACTCACTGAAATGAAAAAACCTATCCATCCATAAGGTTGTTGTAACGAATACATAAGAGAATAATGTCAGACTCATAGCAAGCACTCGGTTAATGGGAATTAATATTTATGTATTGGAAATTTTTTTGAGATAATAAAGTATGTCTCATTTTTGCCAGAAAAAGATACTAATTTTATTGGGAGGAGGGTGCCAAAGTTTTTATACTTTTGGCTCTTTATAAAAAAAATAAAAACTTATGAATGTAAAATCAAGTATAAAAAACTACATATTTAAAATTTAAGAAGCTGACAAAATCTTAAAATAGAACCCATTGCATTAGTATGTAATTGTATATCTCATCTAATAGTTATTCCTACATGTTCTGACTGCATACTTTGAGTTGCCTCTTCCTATAATATCAATTTTGTAACATTTTCTATACTGAAAATACAAAGATCATTCAGTTGTTCTTCCAGAAGAGCTCACTGAAATTTTTTTATTGTTGGGATGTATAAACCTTGTGACTTCAATACAGATATACTTGCTATTTATAGTAGTGCTACAAGCTTATGGCTTACAATCACAGGAATTCTGATAAATTGTATTTCACAAGATTGCTACAGAATGGGGGAAAATAAAGTGCATGTGTAATTTTTTCACATTGCACCATAGAATACATTCTAAAGAAATCTTGGATTTTAGTAGATACCCATAGGAATCAGATATTTGCTTTATATTTTCCTACATTTGGCAACTGGAAGAATTTTCCACAGATGCCCTTCCAGCTCAATGCATTTCAAACCTTATTTCTTTTCTACCACCCACATATTTCTGGTTCCAAGAGACAGAAATGAATCCTTAACTGATCCCTGGCCTTCTCCCAGGAAGTCAACAAGCTAGCAGTCAGATTTCTAGAATCCATTTCTATAGCAGAATTCCTATACCTACAAGGTACAAAAGTGGCTGTCTACCCCTTAAACATATCCCACTAAATGTAAACTCAATGCTTTTCCAATTTAATCTCTCTGAAGTTAAATCTCCAAAATTCCCATGACCACTTACTGCCACCCAACACTAGGAGAAAGAGAATAGTCTTGCCAATCAAGATTAGAATATCATATTTCTGCTCAGTTACAATGACACCCAAGTGCATTACTAGGGTCCCTAGAAGGACCTTGGTAAGGACAAATGCATAGTAGGGGCCCTAAAGATGAAGCATCAACACCTTCATTTCTTACTTTTTGGAGTCAAAGTGACACATTCCACATGAGAACAAAAGTGATCAGGAGCTCTGATGAAATACAGAGGACTGAGGGGGTCCTGGAGCAGCTAGTCCAATGTGTGTAAGACCCTAGTCAATAAACCATGACACCTAATTCTGGAGGATACAGAGAAGAAGGGAGAGAAAGAGCCAGAATGAAAAACTTCCATCAGGAGAGAAATAACATGAAAGCATTTTAACATGCTATAGAAATGATCCCTGAAAGTATAGCCTTCATGAAAGCATTTTAAAAGATGAGTTTGAATGGATGCACCTAGTGAATCTTCAGTACTTGTAGAGGCCCAAACATATAGATTTCTTCAAGAGGCAGAACTTGGTCTGAGAGTATGGCTTAGTAGTATTGCATTGCCTAGTATGTGCAAAACATTGAGTTTGATCCCCAGGGCTGAAAATAAACAAACAAAAATCAGGACACCTATAGCAAATGGATCCTAGATAGAAAGACTGGAGGAGTTCTGTCTTCTGAGAATATGCTGTTTGGAGTGGCCATGGAGCTAAAGTACAGACCATTTGGCTAAAATGCCCTTATGATGTTACACTGGAGAGCAATCTTTGAGGCCTCAAACACAAGGGAAATATGGGAGGAAAAAACTGTGGCTGGCAGTTCTATTAGAACATTGACTCCACTAGAATTGTAAATCAATTTCTTGTCTTTGGAAGTCAAGATGGAAATGACAGAGGCCAGAGAAAAATCCTTCTCTTGCCACACTCCAGAACATTCCATACTCATAAACATCTCCCAGCCAGCACAAGAGCATCTGGATATATCTCATGGACCACTTCACTGTCTCCCACAGGTCATTAGAGAGAGACCAGTGGAGAAATAAAGTGGGCTAACGAGTACCTACCTACCATGGGCAAAGGGAAATAAGATAAGCCCTTTTCAACCAGGTATTCTTTCCTCAAAAAAAGGACAGAATACCTGGTTGAAAAGGGCTTATAATGAGAAAGAGAGGCTAGCAGAGGCCTATGATTATGTCATTTGAATATTAAAAGAGAGAAGGCCATGTTTATGCTCTAAGCAGTGAAGCAAAATTTGTACATTGAGCCAAAAGGCTTACATTTTATGTTGCTTACTTATTTATTTAGTATCTGTTGAATGAATCCATGAGTGAATATCTGGAAGCACTACTGTTGGTGAAAAAGAAAGCAATGTTGAAGGCAGACAAGGTGCTTCAGTTTAGATCTTGTTATGATTTGTGTCTGGATATCCCCCCAAAGCCTCATGTAGTCATTCAAAGATGGCTGAATCTGGAGTTTTTAAGTGGTCCATTGTCTAGTCCTGGGATTGACAGTGTGAGTACTGCACCTGCCCTGGGGTGGGCAGCTTGCATACAATGTAAGGAAGGAAAAGAAGCTTGCTCCTCCCTTTTGCCCCTTTTGCCTTTTGCTCTTTTCACTTTTGGTATCTGCCATAGCCACCCATGAATGGTTGCCCCTCAACCTTACCACCTTGCTTTGAAGCCATCAGTATGGACTGAAACCTCCACAAACTTTAAGCTAAATAAACCTTTCCTTCTTTCATATTGAGACTCAGGTATTTTGTATCAGTAACAAGAGAAAAGTAACCAAGACAGATCTCAAATATTCTCCAAGGTACCCCTTGCTAAACGCTTGGTCCCCAGGATAGTGCTATGGAGAGGTGGTAGAATCTTTAAGAGATAAGGGCTAGTGGGAGGCCTTTGTCACTATGGTGTGACATTGAAGGGAAGAGTGGGACCTCAGCCCATTCCTTAATCTCTATTTTGCTTCCTAGCTATGAGTTAAAGAGTTTGGCTCTACTACATGCTCCTGCTATGATGTGCTGCCTCACCACAGGCCCAAAAGTTATTGGGCCAATTGATCATGACTTAGAATCTCCAAAAGTATGTATCCCAATAAGTCTTTTCTCTTTATAAGTTGATTGTTTCAGGTATTTAGTTAAAGTGACAGACAGCTAAGTTTTGTGTGAGGTTCCTACTCCTGTGAAATTATATTCTAGTCAGAACAAGGGAAACTTTTTTAAAAATTAAAAAACATACTAATTTCAGGTACCAATTTGTGATGAAAATTATAAAAGAAGTAATAAGCTAAAAATTTGTGGCATGGGAGGAATAGATCCACCTATTTTACCTCTGTTGACCAAGAAAGTTGTCTTATAGCAGGATGTCTAAACTGAAAGATAAGGAGTCAGACATCCAAACATTTGGGGCAAAGCTTGAGAGCCCCAAATATGAGACCTCTGATGCTGGCAGGTCAGAAAGGACCAGACCGGAGGAGCAGCAAGGACAGGAGGGATGGTTATGGGATATGGACACAGAGATGAGCAAGAACCATTAAATAATTTACAGCATGTTAGCTATGGCAAGGAATGTGTCTTCTGGCCTAAATGCAATTGGAAACCATGGGAAAATTCTAAGTAGGAGACTAAAATGGTCTCATAGAAATCATCAAAAAATGATTATGGCAATTAGATGGAGTCAATTGTGGAAGCAGGAAACAGTTATAATGAGAGCTACTGGAATCATTCAGTTATGATATAACTTGACCTAGGGTGACATGATATGGTTAGTGCATGAATGCCCCAATGAGTGGTCTTCCAGTATCCAAGTCCTCTAGTCTATTTTGTCCCCTTCCATTCTGACTCTGGGCTGTGAGCAATATAATACAAAAAGAGGCTGGCTCTTGGAGGCCTATTACACCACAAGCTGGCTGCTTGCTAGAGGAGGAGAGACCACGTGGAGCAGAGTTGAGTCATCCTAGATCAATCAGTCTCTGACCAGCCTTCTAGTTGAGTGCAGATACATGAGCAGATCCAGTCAAGATCAGCTGAGTCTGTCCAGTAAGCAGAAATATCCAGTCAAATCAATGATAGGAAAAAAAAAACTAGTAAGTTGTTTAAATATTTTATAGTGTATGTTACTCAGTGCTAAAAAAGTGATATAGGTCATGTTGGAACTTAGGGCACTGGGAAACAAGCAATCAGCTCACCACCCTGGTAAGTGGCTGTGGCTTGGCAAGCTGTGACCACCACAGGGTGAGAACCATCAGCGTCGCCTAAGATCTGCGTCATGTTGGAACATGGGGTGCTGGGAAACCAAGCAATCAGCTTGCTGCCTGGTAAGTGACTGTGGCCTGCCAAGCCGCGGCCACCACAGGGAACAAACTATCAGCATCATATTGGAACTTAGGCCACTAGGAAACCAACCAACCAGCTCACTGCCCTGGTAAGTGGCTGTGAGCCTACTGGCATGTGGGGCTGAGATTCAAGCATCCATTTCCCCCTCCCCCGTTAGCAAATTGGAGCCAGAGATCCGAGCATCTCTTGCAAGGTTGAATATATGCAATATAGCAAATAAGGGGGGTTTCCTTCTACTATCTCTTTGAAGGCAAATATTTTTTTATTGCTGTTTTACTTTGTTCTGATTAATGGTATTGCTCTATTCAATATTGTTTTGATAAGTTCTATAATGTTCTGTAATTCCTTTGCTTTTACTATACCTGATTGAAAGAACAACTATTGTGAAGAAAACAAGATATAATATAATACCTATTACTGTTATCCCAGTAACCTACTGTGAAGTTCTGTGCCAATTTCACTACTCTGTCTCAATTGGCTTTGCTCTGTCTTGTTCTGTGGTATTTTACTACTTTAAAAATAAATAAATATATAAACAAATATGAAATGTAAATAACAACAACAAAACAGATCAGTAAGGAACTGAGCAAACTGAAACATGATATAACTAAACAAATAATGGACTTAAAAACACAATAGGAGGAAAAGAAAGTGCTCTAAAGGATATAACTGCATGTATGTTTAAGTGTGTAGGATTGATAACCAAGTTGCTAAATTATTATTGGATCCTTGAACTTCTAGAACTGTTTGCAGCCTCACTGTTTGAATGTTCACTTTGTATGCTTTAATTTTGTAACTTGAACAACCTCATTTAAGAAGACATTATGTAATATATCAACTAGTGATTTCTTACTGTTTACTTTTTTTTGAAATTCTGTATTGTTTCTTCCCTTTTTTCTGTTTTGCTTTCTTTTCTCTTTAAATAAAAAATTTTAAAAATATTAGTTAGTTAAGGAATTTACTTGTTCAGATTCCAATAAAAAGTTAGATGCCTTAATGGCTGGTTAAGTAAAAACATCAACAACAACAAAAAAGTGATATAAATGATGGGAAAAGTATAGAGCGAAAAACTTAGGCATGGGATATATTTTGAAATACATTCTTGGAAGGCAGAGCTGCTGATAATAACATGAATGATTATCCAACTTCAAACTCATAGAATTGAATGTATCAAGATGACTCAAATTCAGCTTATCTACATCTCTATCTCCATCTATATATTCTGCACTCCTAATAAACAGCATATTTTATCCATCGATTTTGGAAATCTATGTGGAATAGAAGCAAGAACTCCATTTAGCTCTGCAATGCTCACAGAGTGAGCAAGATAAAACTTTTATTATAGAGTGAATGCTTGAGAACAGAAGCCCAAAAAAGGTAGGGGACACAGGGAAGGACCCAGTTTCTCCTAAAGAGAGAGAACATTATTGAGACAGAAGTACAATTAGAACTTCAGTTCACAGAAATTTGGGTTTAGGCCTAATAAAGAAGGTTTAATCCAATACTAGCTCAAGTAAAAGTTATTAAGAAAATGAAGAAATTGAACAAAAGACTTAAAAAATGTGACTCAGTTTCATTTGTTGCTTTGAAAGCTTAGACAAAAGTATATTTTGGGAAGAACTATCAGCGATTCTTGAGCTCTGCATCATGTTGGAACCTTGGGTGCTGGGAGAACAGGCAGCCTACTCGCTGCCCTGGTAAGCAGCTGGAGGCCTGCCGGTTCGTGAGCTAAGGATCAGACGTCCATCCATTCCCCCCCGCCCCCTGTTAGCAAGTCGGTACTGGCGGTCTGAGTGTCTCTTGGGAGGATGAATGTATGCATCGTGGCAAGTAAGGGGTATTTCCTTCTACCATCTCTTTGGAGGCGGGTGTTTTTAGCACTGTTTTGCTCAGTTTTGACTGGTGGTGCTGCTCTGTTCAATGTTCTGTTTTTGCGGGTTCGATGTTTCCTTCCATTTTGCTCTGCCTAGTTAGGGGTGTGGCTAGTGTGAACAGAATAGGATGTACTGTTGTGCCTATTGCTCGTGTCCTGGTGGGCTGCTGTGGGGTTCTGTGCTAGTTTCACTGCACTGCGGTTGCATGGGTTTGTTCTGTCTTGTTCTGCTGTATTTTGCTGCCTTCAAAGGAAGGAGGTGGATGGCAAGGTGGCAAGGTGCCTCCAGGGAACTCCCGGCTCCATTGGGGCTGGTCCATGGAGCATGGATGAGGAGAGACTCAGGGACAGGGCAACAGAATGATATGAGGTAATTAAAAAGTAAATAATGAGAGAAGACAAGATGGCCAATCAGTGAGCAACAGAATACAAAGCCTCCCGGGAGAAACAATTCATATACCAGAATAAAACACCCTGGAGAGACCCAGACAGAGGGAGATGGATCCTCTTGACACAGGAAGAAATTGAAACTTAAAAAGCTCATCAAATACTTCAGGACTACATCTGAACCAGCTAAAAACTAAAGGGACACAGCGTTTTAGCAATGACCCACCAAGATTGCACCAGCTTGAATCTGCACCGGCAGGCAGAGCCGTCCAGGCTCGTTCCTGCCACCACTCACAGGAAGAATGGCAGCACTGAAATAAGGGGTTGGTGAGCCCAGCAGAGTGGAGAGTGGAGCCAGTGGAGGAACTTTCATTGATCCATGGTCAGTGCGGGGAGTGAGACCCCCACACATGGGAAGGGTGCGACCAGGAGGACAACATGTTGGAATCGGGCTGGAGGGGCCTGAACTGGGAGTGACAGTGACTTCAGTTGGTTGCTCTATCCCCAGAGCAGATTCGTGAGATTTGCTTGTACTGGGCCGCACCCCTGGCCAGGACCCAATGAGACATTCCAAATCGATTCCCTGCACCTAGCACACACTGACCGGGTGATAGCCTCTGAAGTTTGGCTGGCCAGGTGGGGAGGGGCAGGCATACACAGCCTGTTTACACCTCAGTGACAAGAGCAGGTGGGAAAGGGCAGAGTTCCCTTGCCAGCATGCTTCAGAGGAAATGTGGCCAACAGGGAAGGGGCTGGGACCTGCACTGTAACCTGTGTGGAGGAAGCCAGGACCATGACAGGAGAGAGAGGGAGGAGGAGGCCCCCAGCCCAGAACCCTGAGAGCCCTGATCCAGGAGAAGGAAAAACAAGGGAGATTGAGGGCTGCAAACACACAACATCAGACATGGCTTCAATGGACATTAAGAGATATCTTTGGGACCTTGTAGATGAGCTCAAATCTGAAATACTAAATCAGGTAAAGCAGGATATGAGTACAGCAATAAAAGAAGTGCTCTTAGGAAGCATCTCTCAGGATGATATAGATGAAAGAAGGGAGGAACACAAAAAAAGAAGAGAAACATCCAATAAAGAATATAAAGAAAATATAGAATACATGAAGCAGATTCAAAGAGACTACTAGGAAATTAAAAACTCCACTGAAAGCTGGCAAAACTACTTAAAAGAAACTAAGGATAGACTATCAAAACTTGAAGACAAATCTGCAATGTGTGATCATGAAAGGAAAGATCTCTTAAAAACAACAAGGAAATAGGCAGTAACAATACAAAAGCTAGAAGATGAAAAGAGAATCTACAATTTAAGAATAAGAAATGTGAATGAAGAAGCAGGAATACATACAGGTGACTTACAAAGGCTATTCACAGATATAATTAAGGAAAACTTTCCAAGCATGGGAAAAGAAAATGACATTCAGTTATGTGAGGCATACAGAACTCCAGCCACCTACAACCAAAACAGATCTACACCCAGACATATAATAATCAAGATACCAGAAATTCAGTATAAAAACAGAATATTAAAAGCCATCAGAGAAAAGAAACAGATTACCTATAAAGGTAAGCCCATCAGAATCACGGCTGACTTCTCAACACAGACCATCAGATCAAGAAGAGCTTGGAGCGAAGTATTCCAAGCCCTGAAAGAAAATAACCTCCAGCCCAGGTTGATGTACCCTGCAAAACTGTCACTAGAAATTAATGGAGAAACAAGATGCTTCCATGACAAAGAGGAACTGGGCAAGTTTGTGACCACCAATCCAACCCTGCAGAGAATACTGAATGACATTCTAGAGAGAGAGAAAAAAAAATACCAGGCTTTTAGGAACAGTGGCAGAAAGGCCTCAATGAGGGGGGCAGGAAGTAGAATGAAGGAGAAAAGTAGACAAACAGACAGAAAAATAGCATAGCAGAAATGAGGCAGAGAAGGATAACTAGAAACTCAAACATAGATGGCCTTGATACGCTATATTGTTAATAATGCACCAGGATTTAAAACCCACATTGTTCACACTACTCTGCTTAGATGTATTATATTCTGTTCCAGTCATTCTACCTGTACTAGATTTGAGGGCACAGACAGTAATTCCAAAAATAATAGGATATAGTACAGTAATCATCCTTAATTTTCTATTAACTTAATCTAAAGCTCTGTATAACCTATACTGTTTTACCATGACTGATTGTAATTGAATCTGGTCTGTTAGATCGCTGTTTTGTATTGATAGATTTTATTCAAAGCTGTTATGATTGATAGTATCAAGTCTGAGAGTATAGGCAATTGCACTGAAGATGACAAGATCCACTAGAATATCCACTCTAGTATGATTATTACCTGCCTTTGAAGTTTTATACTGTCTACAATGTTTTATTTTACTAATATTGTTATTTACTGCTATACTCAATTATACTGTTATATTCAATTATGCCTGATGATGCAGACATTCTATTGAAGATAATAAGAAACAGCACAGTAATCATTGTAGATCACCTTGTACTGTGGTTTTATATGACTTTTTGGTTTCATGTTCTTTATAGGAATTTGTTTTGTTTTGTCTTGCTAAGTTTTGTTTTTTCCTCTAATACAGAGAGTACAGAAATATATGCAGAGATTCATGCATGCATAGCTGTTCACACTCTCACTGTTTAACTATCTACTTTGTAAGCTTTAATTTTGTAACTTGAACAACTATTTCTAAGAGGATAATATGTAATTTATTAACTAGTGATTTCTTATTGTTTATCTTTTTTTTGTTGGAATTCTGTATTATCTTTACCCTTTACATGCTTTTGTTTCTCTTTAAATAAAATCTTAAAAAAAATAAAAAGTAAATAATAACAACAAAACAAGCCAGTAAGCTACTGAGCAACCTGAAACAGGATGTAACTAAATAGATAATTTACTTAAAAAGTAAAAGGAAGAAAAGAAAGTGCTCTAGAGAATATGGTTGCATCTACGTTTGAGTGTGTAGGATTGATAACCATGTTGCTGAGTTGTTACCGGATCATTGAACTTCTTTGCAGTCTCACTGTTTGGGTGTCTACTTTGTATGCTTTAATTTTGTGGCTTGGGCAGCTATGTTTAGGGGAACAGTATGTGGTTGGTCGACTGGTGATTTCTTACTGCTTATTTTTTTTTCTGAAATTCTGTATTGTTTCTACCCCGTTTTCTGTTTTGCTTTTTTTCTCTTTAAATAAAATTTTTAAAAAATTTTTTAAAAAGTATATTTTGGGATTCAGTCTGATCAAATCTTCCTGGATCAATATGTGCCAACAAAGGAACCCCAGAGAGAGGGATTCCTGGCTGTACTGCGGGTTGACTATTCCATATCTGAAATGCTTACAACCAGAAGTGTTCTAAATTTCAGGCTTTTTTCAGATTTTAGAACATTTGTGTATCTTGGGGATTGGACTCAAGTCTAATCACAGAATTCACTTGTGTTTTATATATGCCACATATATACATAAGCTGAAGGTAATATTATACAATGCTTTAGATAATTTTGTATATAGAACGTAATTTGTATACATTGAAACACTACAATTGTGATATCACATTGACACTCAAAAATTTTCAGATTTTAGAAAATTTTGGATTTGGGCTTCTTAGACTAGGGATGCTCAACTAATTTTTTGCTGGGGAAATACTTAGCTTCATCCATGTTTTACATCAAGTTCCCTATGAAGCAGACTCCATAGACATTTGCTTGCAGAAAGTTTACTGGAAAGTGCTCTAGAAAGAACACTTATTGGGGAAGAGAAGAAAGCTAGAGTCGATTAAAAGAAACACAGCATTGAACTTGTAAAACAGATGTAACAGTCAATCTCATGGAAACGGTTGAAGCTTGGATGGTTCTTTCAAGATATTTTGCATTGAAGAGGGCTCACGGTTACTCCAGACCCATGACTTGGCAGGTACAGGCTGACTCTGGAGAAGAAAGTCACTTTGACTCCCTTCTTCCCAGAGCAATGTTATGGAAGAATTCGGGTGTAAACCCTCAGCAGCAACACGCACAAAACTAGGGAACAGTGCAGGCATTAGAGAGGAAATCTAGGTGCTAACAATAGTGCTCATTACTATTTGTCAAATATTGAAGCCTTTTTTTGTCCTTGTTGCAGTCCAGGAACTTTAGATTTGTTATCCCATGGAAATGTTATTGGAATTCTGGTGAATTAATTTTAATCTACCACCTCTAGTACAACCTATGGCAAGAATAAAGACACTAAGATATATTTACAGTTAGGGGCAACCAAGAGATCTTGAGTCTGATCCAGACAAGGGTTTACAGAACAAAGGCCTTGACCAAGGGACTAACCCAAAATTTATTAATTCATGAAGAAGGGAGTAGTTCCAGGATGAGCGACCATGAGAATGATGAGGAAGGCCATGTTGGACCTTGGGGTGCTGGTAAAACAGGCAGCCGCCAGCATGCTGCTCTGGTAAGTGGCTGTGGCAAGCCGTTGCCAACCCAGGGTGAGAACCATATCAGCGTTTCCTGAGATCCGCGACACGCCATGTTGGACCTTGGGGCGCTGGGAAAACGGGCAGCCAGTTCACCCCTCTGGTGAGTGGCTGTGAGCCTACAGGTGCACGGGCTAAGAATCAAACATCCATCCTACCCCACCCCAGCAAGTGAGAGCCAAAGATCTGAGCATGTCTTGTGAGTTTGACTATATGCAATATAGCAAATAAGGGGAATTTTCTTCTGCCATCTCTTTGAGGGCAAATATTTCTATCTCTGTTTTGCTCTGTTTTGATCAATGGTATTGCCCTATTCAATATTCTGTTCTTGTAATTTCAGTATTTCTTTTGATATTGCTCTGCCTGATTGAAGGAACAACTATTGTGAAGAAAACCAGAGGTACTATTGTGCCTATTGCTGTTGTCCCGGTGGCCTGCTGTGAGGTTCTGTACCAATTTCACTGCACTGCCTCAGTTGGCTATGTCCTGTCTTGTTCTGCTGTATTTTGCTACCTTCAAAATAAAAAAAATAAATAAAATAAAAATAATAATAATATATAAGAAAAAATTTTAAAAAGTAAATAACAACAACAGATCAGCAAGGTACTGAGCAACCTGAAACATGATATAACTAAACAGATAATGGACTTAAAAAGCAAAAGGAGGAAAAGCAAGTGCTCTAAAGGATATAACTGCATGTTTATTTAAAGGTGTAGGATTGACAATTATGTTGCTAAGTTTTTGTTGGATCAGAGAACGGAGCTGTTTGCAGCCTCACTGTTTGAATGACCACTTTGTATGCTTTGATTTTGTAACTTGAACAACTACATCCAGGAAGACAATATGTAATGTATCAACTAGTGATTTCTTACTGTTCATTTTTTTTTAATTCTGTATTGTTTCTACCCCTTTTTTCTGTTTTGCTTTATTTTTCCCCTTTCTTTAAATAAGATTTTAAAAAGAGAGAGAGAATGGCAGGAAATCATGTGAGTACTGAGCTGAGCTAGCCAGGAGGCTGGAAGGTACCTCCACAATATGCAGAGAGAAAGGTATGCAGAAAGAACAATCTGCATAACACAATTGAGGTAGCATTTAACTTTTAGAGGGCTGATGCTTTAGTTCTGATATACAAATTTTTCTGCCGTGGAAAGACACAGCCTCTTATTTTGAGGCTGGAATCCAGTTGATAGTCCTGGAGCAAGGGCTCTGCCATTCTGCTGGGCTCAACTATTTAGTGCCCATCCATCACTGACACAAGGAAGCAGGGCTGTCACTTTGTTTCAAAGATTACATATCAGTACTTTACTAACCCTATTTACTTGGCTTAGAGCCAGTTAAAGAGAAAAGGAAAGAGCTTAGCCAGCTCTGTACATATCAGTACATGGAGAGACAAACCTGGTACAGTGGCCATATAAAGGGGCAGCTAAAGAGAGGTGAAAATGCACCCTTTTCCTATCAGAAATTCTGTTGTAGAGCTTGTGAATCAGCAGTGACCTTGGGGATAAAGTTTTCTTGTCTTTCTGGCCCTCCTGCCCAGGAAACCAGCTGCTACCATGACTTACAGGCCTTGTGTGTGACAATCACATCTCTTCACCTCTGACTCTCAGATCTCAGTGATCCTTCTGTCTCTCTGTTGGGCCCTATACATAGTCTCTGTTATCACACCATGGTAAAATACCTTTTATACTTTTATAGATCAGGGTAGGAAGATGTGGATTCTTATTATAGGGCTGCTGGGAAAACCAGCTCTGCCTCCATGGAATTTTCTTCAGTCTCCTCTCAAAACCAGACCATTTCTTCCTTGTTATAAGACATGAAGAGAATACAGCAGAATTTATTTCATAGCAAGACGAAAGTTGTGTATGCTGAGTAAACACTTTCCATACAAAATGTGGCCATATGCAACAACAAGTTTGTGTTTAAACTTGGAGATGAAATTATACAATAATAAGATTTATATTTCACTTACCGCACATACCATATATGCAAAAATCCTATTAAGAATTCATTTGAAATTGTAAAATACTTCTGTTCTATGGGAGCATATCAGACACAAGGTGATCTTTATTTAAATAACATGAAATGGGGTAACCTGAGAACTGCTATGGCTGTTTTGGGACAACAGTGGAAACCAGAGATGAACAAGACCATTGAGGTCATTCTGCACTTTAAGTTTCTTGGCAGAGAGGTTTTGTCAAAGCCTTGAGCTCAGTTACACTTTCCTCAGGTCATTTTTAGCAGACTCAAGAAGTCAAGCTGCTGCCTGCTTCTCTACAGTTTCTCTTGCTCAGAGATGAACAACTTTGGCCTTTTTTCCCTCTGATTTAATTTTGTCACTGCCTGGTGGAGGTATCACGTTATAAAATTCCTGAGCATATCTCCTGCTTACCATTAGACAGATTCAAAATGCCTTCAGAATGAGGAGAGGGAGCACACTTCTCGGGCAGGAACCTTTTCACCAACCGGCCCCCACCACCTGCCTACCATTGACCTAAACTACAAACCATCACAGAGCCCTCCCCACTTGCCTTAAGGACCAATAAAGAGAGCACCCCAGGCCTCATAAAGGGTAGGGAGCTTGACAGGGAGATGCCATAAATAAGCAATGCGCTCCCAGGTCCAATTTCTTTTGTTTAGTTTAAGTGTCCAAATACCGCTGTGTTTTATTAATGTGGGTGTCTTGTTGCTGTTCTCAGTTTCAAAGCTGATGGAATCAAGAAAACAAAACAAAACAGAAACCCTGCATCTGTTAGTAGACCAAAGTTCATTAATTTCCCCATGAAAAGTTTGCTAATTCAATTTATGGATGAAAAATTCTGTTGGCTTTGTCACCAGCTTGATTGTTAGGGGTTCACCTTCCTATCCTGTCTCACTATTTGCTGCTTCTGAATTGTCTTATGATGAGAAATTTTATCCGGTTGTGTGTCAAGTGCACTCTGCTAATCCATATGATCAGTTTGTAAAAGAAATTGGCTCTTATCCTCTGGGATGGATCATTACCACGAGCCTCAAACATATCTAAGTGATGCTAAAGGGTCCCCAGGAAAATCCTGTTCACAGGCCAACACCGGGGCTAAACCCAAATGGCTAAGTCCCTGGAAGAGACTCGTTGGGGCTCAGAATTGGAAGGGATTTTAGGAATGGTCTAGTCCTATCTCTATCTTCAGGTAACAATACTGGCTTAGGTAATTCAAATAACTTCTCTAACACTAACTTCAACTAGTGCCAAAGAGTAAAAACCTGTCTCCTCAACACTCCGGTCAACTGTCTTGGTTACTTCTTTCTTAGTGCTGAGACAAAATACTCAATGCCCAAAGTTAAGGAAAAAAAGGTTTATTTATCTCACAGTTTGTGGAGGTTTCAGTGCATAATCAGCTGGCTCCAAGGCAAGGTGGCGTGGCACAAGGTAACACAGCCAGAGCCAGAACAGAAAAAGAACCTTTTTTCTTCCCTTGTATTGCAAGCAGGCTACTCACTCATACCATCTCCCTGACCTCCTCTTGCATAGGCTGAGGCTGTTTACAAAGTGAGGCCCCTGACTCCCTGCGGTGTCACTTCATTAAGCTTCTAAACTTCTCAAGTTATGTCAACCATTACATCAATTTGAGTTTCTTAAACAGAACCACCTCATCTCACCTCACCAGAAGGAATATGGTCTCAAGTGCCAGAGTATAACTCAACCCATATTTAAATTCTTGAGGTTTGAATATTACCTTAAGATAAGTTAAATACTTTTTGGGGGGGATTTTTTTTTTATTTACAGAGGAAAAAAAAACAGGAAAAATGTAGAAATATTACAGAATTTCAAGAAAAGAAGATAAACAGTACAGGCATGTGTTTATCATGCAGGAGAAAACAAAATTCACATGAGAGAAAGCAGAGAAAAGTTTGAGGTTGGATCCTCAGGGGCGTGTGCTGCCTGTTTCACCATCAGGGGCTTTACTTTACCCAGGACTAACCTCCAATGCCCTAGAATGCCAAGGACCACTTTGGCTAATTTTCTTTTGTCCTGACTGACAGTTTTCTCATTCACCAACACACGAACAAGCACAAATGATTCAAGACTATATTACTTCTGTTTACTTTGGTTTTTTTCGTTTTTTGTTTTTTACCCTTGGATAGAAAAGGAGAAATGGCCTCAATATCGTAACACATTAAGATTTCCTAGTGTAAGAAACTGAAAGAGTAAATAAGATCCAAAATTCACAATAGATATTATGAAAGGGGAAGAAACTGCTCAAAAGGAAAGAATAACCAAGATGAGAGATGGGGGAAAGGAGAAAAAAGGAAGGGAAAAGAAGATACATTATATATATATATATATATATATATATATATATATATATATATAATGTATCACCTCTGACTCTCAGATCTCAGTGATCCTTCTGTCTCTCTGTTGGGCTAAGATAATTTTACTGCTAATACAAAAGTTCATTGAAAAGAACAGTTTGTGCTTATATTGTTTGACCAATTTTTCATGCTCGTTTCTTGTAATTTGAACAACTACTTTGAAGATAATAATATGCAATATATTGACCATAGTTAATCTCCTATTACCTTGCTTTTAAATTCTCTATTGTTTTTATTTTTTTCTTTAAAATAATAAAATAGGCCCCAGTACCAAAAAAAAAACCCAAACAAACAAAAATTAAAATAAAATTTGCATTTAAAAAAAAAAAGATGGGGTCTTACTGTGTTGCGAGGCTGACCTCAAACTCCCTGGCTTAATCAATCCCGCCTTAGCCTCCCAAGCAGCTAAGACTGCAGGTGTGTACCAACACACCCAACTTAGAATCATTTTTATGCCTTCTTTGCCACATTATTTTTAGAATTTATGTACAATTTATCAAAGCTATTTTTTCCAAATTAGTGATATTAAGCCTGTGGTGGAAGAGCGTGTATATTTTTAAAAAAATGCTTTTCACTATGTAGACATAGTGCTTTCTGACAGCTTGTATAGCAACGTTGTTATCCAAATCTCCCTTTGTTTTTATCTCTAGTTACTGTTACTCATCTGTTTCAAAGAATTAGCACAGTTCCTCGCTCTCTTCCCTTACTCCACCTCCTGCTCTGCAACGCGAATTGCTCTGAAAGCTCACCAAAACCACTGTGTCATGGCCTGTGTTGCCTGAAAGAGTGCTGAGCACTTTTCACACTCTTTAGATTGGACAGAACACTATCCAGGTTTATTGAGTCTGGACTCCCTGATACATTTCTGTCTAGAGAGGCAGGCTATTAAAATGTACCCATAGAGTTCCCCTCACTCTAGTTACTTTGTGTGCATCAATGGCTCCGATCCTTTGTCCCTTCTTGTAGCCAAACACTTGTCTTTGTGATGTCACAGCCCTTCCTGTCAAGTGGCAAAATGTACTCTGCTGTTCTTTGACTAAAGTTTAGGCAGGTGACTTGTTTTGGTCAATGGGATCTTAACAGATGTGGGGTGAGCAGAAGCTTCCAAGGTGCTTGCAGGTATCTGCTCATTCTGTGTCTCTGCTGTTACCCTGGGTAGAACACGCTCAGATTAGCTGCATAGATGTTGAAGGAGGAGGAGGAGGAGGAGGAGGAGGAGGAGGAGGAGGAGGAGGAGAGACACCGTTGCTTAGGCAAGTCCTGCCAACACCAATAGCTGGACATTTCACTTGAGACTTGTGAAGTTTCACTGTATTGCTCCTGGATGCCACTGTTCTGTTGAAAAACCACCTGTTCCTCTCATTGCTTCCTCTGACTGCTAGAAAGAGTTTTTCTCTCTGCTTTTCACTATGAGGTGCTTAGATACCATTTGTCTCTAGTCATCTGTCAAAATGTTCATCTGCTTTTTAAAAATTTCCTGAGCATTTTAAACCTTATCTGATAATCCATTATATGTAGTTCTATTTATTATTATTATTATTATTATTATTCTCCCCACCACCCTTTTTGGGCCATGTTTTGTTTCTTTAGGTGACCGGTTATTTGTGAATATTAGGTGGATGAATATTAGAAATAGAACACTACATGTGGAAGATAGTAAAGTTGTTTCTAAGTTCTGGATGATATTATCTTCTTCTAAAGACAAGATAATATCTAACAAACTGGGCTACAATAATTGCATCTTAACCCAAAGATGAGAAGATTCCAAACTGGCTTATTTCTTCATCCTAAGATGTAGTTCTTCCGTTTCCAAAGTTCAAGCCTAGGGGAGAGTTACCAGGGTGTTCCCATCTTGGCAGGCCATGATCTCTTTTCTCCTCCAACATTTATGAGTCAGTGTAGAGTTTTGCTGAGATTCTTAGTTGCCTCTCCTGAAATCAACAGCGATCTCCAGGAGGAAGCAGCCATAAACATTGAGCCCACTTCTCTGGATTTGCTTTTTTCTTCCAGATTTCAACCTTATACTCCTTCAATATTTTGGTAATTATCTGTATTTTCAGTCAGGTTTTCCCTTATATTATCTAATCATTTTCAATGAGAGAGAAGAAAAGTTATCTCAAAATGAATGTTGAAATGCATTGGAAATGGGAAACAGAAGACAATGGACATTTTAAAGCAAAGAAAATGAATGATATCTTTAACATGATAAAAGAACATAACTGGTAACCTGAAGTTGTATAAATGACAATTTTTTTCAGAAGTAAAGTTGAAATCAGTACATTTTAGAGCAACACAAATGGAAATAAATTGTCTCCAAAAATCCAGAATAAAAGAAATAGTAAAGGAAGTCTTCAATGGGAAGGAAAAGGCCCTGTATGGATACCTATAAACATAGAAAGAAATTAAAAGTAACAGAAGTGGACAAAGTTTCTAAGATGACACAAACATTGACTCTATAAAATAAATAACATTTTTAAAAGCTCAAATATATAAAGTTAAAATGCATGATAACAATAACACAAAAGGCAGAAGCGGGTAAAAAGAAGTGAAGTGCTCTAAAGTCCTATCATTTTCTCTAAAACTCATAAAACTATTTCTATTTTAGACTCAGTGAATCAAGAGTGGAGTGGCTACTATTAAAAGAATATCAGGTAAGATAAAGGAAACATAAACAAAGGAAGTAAATAGCAGAGTGGGTTCCATAGGAAAGATGCAGGATATATAGAAAAATAACCAAATGGCAAATATAACCCAAATATATCTGTAATCACATGCAGTGAAAACAGAATAAATACTAAAAAATATTGTCAAATTAGATTAAAATAAATACAATCCAACTATCTGTTACTTCTAAGAGGCATACTTTAAGTATAGAACAAAGAAAAGTTTAATATAAAGTATAGAAAAAATGTGAAAATACTAAATAAAAGAAAGCTGATAAGGTTATATCAGTATCTGGAAAAATAGATTTTAAGATAAGAAATATTAATAGAAATTTAAAGAGGAAAAATGATGTATGATAACTATAAATTTTATACACTTACTAATATGGCTTCACGACAGATGGATAGATAGATAGATAGATAGATAGATAGATAGATAGATAGACTAAACATAATGAGACAAAAGTCACATCCACAGCCATGGAGGAAGAATTTAGCTGTCTCTCTTAATAGCTGAAAGATATAGCAGGACAAATATCAGTAAGGATATAGAAGATGTGAACAACATGATGGACAAACTTGACTCATGTGCAATATACAGAACATTACAACTGACAACAAATGAATACATCTTCAAATGTATGAAACACCTACCAAAATTGACCAAATTCCAGTCCAAAAAGTAAGGCTTACCTAACATTAGCAGTTTTAATAATTTGATATTTTCTGGCCACAGTGAAATTAAGCTAGAAATTAATAATGAAAATATAACTTTAAAAATCTAAAATATTTATAATTAAATAATAAATCTCTATTTTAAGACTATAAAATTTTATCAATGTAATTTACCACATGACATGAAAAAAGGGACAACATTTAGTTATTTTGAAAATATTTTGAAAAATTTTATGGAATTCAATGTGCATTCATGATTCTTTAAAATTTGAACACACACACAAAAAATTCTAAAGGATGAGTACAAAACTACAGCAAGCATCATCATCTTCCTTAATGGTGAAATGATGAACATTCTCCCTCTTAGACAAAAATTCCTATTATCAATACCTATTTAACATTGTATTATATTCCATATGCAAGGCAATAAGGCACAGAAAAAAGATACTACAATAATAATATATTCAAGTAAAAATATTAATATCAAATTGTCCAATAAATTTATTTATCAATTACAAAAGAAAAGTCTACAATGGAGAAATCTGGCAAACATTGTCTTAATCAATTAATCAGAATTAATATCACCAATCATAGATAACAACTATAATATATGCTTCCTCTTATGATGACTAAGAAATACAGTTTATCACTTGAAAATTATTCATGCCAGGAATGTTGATTCTGAATGTAAAAATCAGAAATGTACCTGACAAATACATATTGAAAGACATTCATTCTCCTTAACAAATGGTCTTTAAAACTATCAAGATTATGAAAGATTAAAAAAAACAGGCTAAAAAATTTAGAGGTGAGATGTTTTTATACAAGCAATTTAACTCAAATACTTTTGTAACATAGATGTATATCTATCTGTCTACTTTAAAACTGCAGAGTATGAAAACAAAAAAACAGTTAGCATATTCTGAACAAGTGGAACATCTTGGGTAAGGATCAGCAAACTGTAGGCCATGGGCCAAATTGAGCTGAAAACTGCTTTGTAAATAAAGTTTTACTGGAACATAGCCCTGCATTCATTTAAACATTATCTATGCTGCTTTTCACAATGACAGCAAATTTAAAAGGTTTTTATTAGGTTATAAAATGACTAATCTCCATTTTAGTTTCTTCTCTCTCTCTCCCTCTTTCTCTCTGTCTCCTTCTCTTATTTTTTACAAGAGGTCAAGAGAATCACATGCCATAATGAGGAGTCAAAGCCCACAGTCCAGCCCATGAAATACCAAGTCTGCCAATAATCACATGAATAAACCTGGGAACAAATTTTCCCACACCAGTCAAGGGTGAGATCAATCACTAATCTTGTGAAAGATCATATGCCAGAAACACATATGTTGGTCAGTTTTTCTATCTCTAGGGCCAAACCCCTGACATCCACAATTTAAAGGAGTAGATAGTTTATTTGATTTATAGTTTCAGAGGTCTTAGTCCATGATGAGCTGGCTCCAAAGCTGAAGCACCATGACAGAAGCACATGGTAGAGCAAAGCTGGTTATTTTGTGGTGGCTGGGAAGCAGAATCCAGAGGAAGAGCACTTGTGAGAGATACACACTCCAAAGGCACACCCCATGACCCACCTCCACTTGGGCTCCATCTCCAATGGTAACAGCATAGTCAGCTATGAATGTGATTGGATTAATCTACTGAGAAACATTGAGTCCTCATGATCTAATCACCTCTGTAAAAATCTCTTAAACCTGCCAAGTTGACAAAGATTATTTGGTACAGCACTTGACTCAGATTCTTAGCCCACAAAAATTGTGAGATAATGTTATTTTAAGCTAGTACATTTGGAAGCAATTTGATTTACAGCAACACGTAGTTGATACATACTCCTACAGATCAATGAGGAAAAGTTTAAAAAATGAGTAAAAATAAACAAAAGATTTGTAAAAATAATGGTCAGTGGCCAGTAAATAAATGAAAAGAAAATTACAACTTCATTATTAATCAAATGGAGTTTAAAGTCATAAGAGCAAATACACTATTCACCCACCAAAATGGGTAACAATTTGAAAGATTAATAATATCCATGCTGGTTAGGATATGGAGGTACTGAAACTCTCATGAATTGTCTATAGAAATGTAGATGAATGCAGTCACTCTGGAAAATTCCTTGGCAGTATATACTAAAGCTGAACTAACTTCAAAGTGCATTCACGCCTATTAAAAATGTGCCTCTCAACTCCTAAATTCAACAAAGAAACAGTAAGTATCCTTTTCAAAGGCATATAGAGATTTATCAAGAAAACAATCTCTTAGACTATAAAATAAGTCTCAACAAATATGAAAGAATTAATCTAAAACAGAGTCTCTGATCACACGACATTCAAAATATGATTCAAGAATAAAAATAGCCAACCATTCTCTGTGACTACTGTATATTTACAATAAAAGCAAAAAGAATAATTTTTAAATAATTAATTGGCTAAAAAAGGAATCAAACATAAAGTAGAAAGATGTTTCAAAGTGAAATACAGTGAGAACTGTATATAAGAACATATATAATTTCTGCTCTCTGTGGTGCAGGAACCCGCTGAGAACCCAAGTGAACACCAGGGAGGAGAGCAGCCCCACCCAATGCCTCTCTGGCCACTGTGACCCAGGTGAACTGCAGGAGAAGGTCCAAAGAATGTCCTCTCCCCTCGCTACTGTTATGACTAAGGTGAATGGCTCAAGCAGGCCCAGATGCCACAGGGAAAACCAGCCACACAGAAGGGTCTGCACAGGATGGACAGGTGAGACTAGTGCTGTGAAAAGTTCAAAGCAACAATAACAATATAAGCCAACAGGGGACCAAGACCTCCATGAAACTGGGAGGAACTTGGGAAGGAACACAGGACTCAGTAACTGGCCCTTTTCTCTCCATTTATTTTATATTTTCTTATTTTTTATGTTTTTTCTCTTTCTGTCTCTTCTTTTTCCTTTTTTTCTTTTATCCCTTTCTAAAATGGCTGGGGAGAGCTCCAGTCACCGAAAACTAATCCCATTCCCCATTCCCAGAGGCCAAGTTCAGATATCCTTCAAATACTCCTTTATTCTTCCTTTTCTAGTTTCCCAAACCTTGTGCAATCATCCTTTGTCTTCCAGCTTTGCATCTACTTCAAGTTATCTTTCTTTTACACACTATCCTCCCTAAATTTCCCTACCACAGGGTAAGAGCACTCTTACAAGTGAAAATACTTTATATACAAACTCCTCATTTACTATCAGTTCTATTATATAACTATAGCTACTGCTCCTACAGACTAAAGTAAAAAATCAAGAGTTACCATAGTTTGTCTGCTTCTAAATTGTGCTTGAAGCTATTATTATTGCTAATTTTACTACTTTAGTGAGGATGTCATATCCATTGTAACCAGTTGTTCTCCTTTCAGTAATAATACTGGGAATCTCTGGAGTAATAACCCCACCACAGTCTTACACCACAGACTGGGGACTGAGCCAAACAGATATCAACATCCCACCTTAATTAATTGGGAAGATAGAATCTTGTGACAGACACAAACCAAGAATCTCCTACACACAGAAGGCATCCCTAAAGAACAGAATTTTCCTAGAGAGGCCTTGATATTAATGATATAGCTACCTTCTATAAAAACTCACAAGGATCATCACAGAAAACAAAATAAAAATTTTTGAAATAAAAAATGACAGGATGAAGAAACAAAATGCAATCTCAGACCTCCAACCCACACAGAGCAAGTCCAGGAGACATAAACACAGAATACATTGGAAGACACACACCTGAAATCTCTGAAATGATAGGAACTGAAGTAAAGAAACAAATCCATGAGGTTATAAAGGAAATCAGATCAGAAGTAATCTCTCAGGTTAAAAAAGAAAGAAAGAAACATCAACTTTTATAAAGAAAATGCTCAGCAAATCTAGAGTAGAGACACATTAAAAATAGATGATGATGAAAGAGTATGGAAACCAGGAATAACCGATTTAGGCAAGAAATGCATCTATATTTATAAGTGCACCTAAATATGGACAACCTGAGCAAGTACTTTGAAGACAACCATATGCAATATGTTAATCATTGTTAATTTATTATCCTATTTCAAAACTCTGTATCATTGTTTTTATTTTTTGTTGTGCTTTTTCTCTCTTTAGAAAAAATAAATAAATATAATTTCTAATATGAAAGTAAGAGAATTTAGAGGAAAGTTCTTGTTTAGATGCATTTAGTAGAAAAGAAAAAAGATTGAAATTTGAAGATATAAGTAAGTGTTCAACATAAAAATTTGGAAAAAAGAGGAGAGTAAATGAAATAGAAGAATGAATACCACTTAAGATCAGAATTTAACGAAATAGGATTCAAAGGCTGTTAACAATGAGTTAAATATAGCCACACGTTACATGATGACATTTCCATTAAGGACAAGCCAAATGAACTGTGATGGTCCTATAGATTACAATGGAGCTGAGAAAGTCCTGTAGCCTGTGACACTGTGTCCACTGTAATGTCTTAGACAAACACATTTCTCATGTGTTGGAGTGATGCTAGTGTAGACAAACAATTACATATGGCACATAACACCTTCTAATGATAACAAACAACTGTTACCCATTTACTTATTTACTCCATAAAAACTGAACAAAAGTACAGAAGTTTCTCATATACTTCCAGTTCCCACATACCCATCACCTCCTCATTATCAGCACTTCTCATCACAGGGGGACATTTGTAACAACTGATGGACCTTCTGTGACACATCATTATAAATAGTCCATAGTTTGCATTTGGGTTCACTCTTGGAAGTTACGTGTTTCTATAGGTTTGGACAAACATATAATGACATACATCCACCACCATATAGCACCACACAGAATAGTTTCACTGCCCTAGAAATCCCCTGTGCTTTGCCTATTTATCCTACTCTTCTAACTCCCGACAACCACTTATCTTTTTATTGTCTCTATGGTGTTGCCTTTTCAAGAAGGTCATATAGTTGGAATCTCACAATATGTAGTCTTTTCAGATTGACTTCTGTCATATACTATGATGCATTTAGGTTTCTTCCATAATGGTTTCATAGCTTCTTTCTTTTTAGTCCTGAATAACATTTCATAGTTGCGATACAGTGTAGCTTATCCACCCCACTGCTGACAGACATCTTGGTTGCTTCTAAGATGTGGCAATTATAAATAAAGCTGCTGTCAGCAGCCGCACGCAGTTTTTTGTGTGGACATAAGTCTTCAGTTACTTTGGATAGTTACTAAGAAGCACAGTTACTAAACTGTATGGTAACAGCACATTTGGTTTTGTGACTATCTTCCAAAGTGGCCATATCATTTTGCATTTCCACCGGCACTGAACAGGAGTGCCTGTTACTCCACATCCGTACAAGTACTTGGTGTTATCGGTATTCTGGAATTTGGGCAGCCTGCTTTAATCTGAATTTCTCTGACAACATATGGTGTGGGAAAGCTTTTCATATGCTTATCTGCTGCCTGTGTATCTTCTTTAGTGAGTTGTCTGATAACATCTTTGGCCCATTTTTAAAACCGGGTCATTTCTTGTTGCTGAATATGAAGAGTTCTTTGCATATTTGGAATAAGAGTCTTGTAATAGATGTAACTTTTGTAAATATTTTCTCTTGTTCTGTGGCTTGTCTTCTCACTTCTTGATATTGTATTTTATGGAGAAGTTTTTAATTTTAACGAAGTGTATGGTTTACTAAATATTTATTTCATAGCTCATGTCTTGGTATTGTTTATGAGATGTCATTTCCATACCCAAAATCATCTACACTTTTTCTTATATTATCTTCAATGAGTTTTACAGCTTCCATATTCATAATGTGATCCATTGTGAGTTATTTTTTGGAAGAGTGTAAGGTCTGTATCTAGATTCTATTTTTCTTTCATGTGGATATTCAGTTGTCTATTGTCTGTTGAAAATTCAATCGTTGTCAACTGTATTTTTTGTTCTTTTGTCAAAAATAAGTATTTGGGTAGGTCTAATTCTGGGACCTCTATTCTGATACATTGATCTATGTTTATTTTCTTACCAATACTAGAGTGTCTTAATTACTCTAATTTCACAATAAATTGTAAAGATGGGAAACATCAGTCTTTCAACTTTGTTTTTCAATATTATATCGGCTATCCTTGTTCTACCTGTCCATAAAAACTTTAGAGTACGTTTGTAGAATCCAGATAATTTACTGTGGTTTTTATTGGGATTTCATTGAATCTATAGACCAAACTGAGAAATGACATGTTGAAAACATTTATTATTCTAATTTATGAATGTAGACTAATTCTCTATTCATTTTGATGTCTTTCATCAGAGTTTTATAATTTTTCCTTATTTTACTCATGTTTTGTTAGATTTATACTTAAGTATTCCATTTTAGGGGAACCTAAAGCAAATGGTACTGTATTTCCAACTTTAAGTTCCACTTGCTCAGTACTGATTTTTAGGAAATGATTGAATTTTGTATATTAACTTTGTGTCCTGCAAGCTTGGTACAATCTCACCGGTGCTATGAGTTTTGGGGCCACTACCTTTCATATATTCCACACAGACAAACATGTCATCTGTGAAGAACATTCTAACTAGAAAACTAGAAAGTTTCATTTTAGTAAGTAAAACATTCTTATGTCCTACTAAACCATAGGAAATTCATTTAAAGTCCTTCAACTAGGGCACGCTTTACACTAGAAGCTTACAAAGGAAGAAGCAGGAATGACTACTACTCTGTCTTCCCTCCTGTGCTTCTCTAATGCTTGCTTCTGTTCCTTGAAAAAGTCAATGCCTGGGTCTTTGGAATAGAGTCGGGGTCGGAAGGTTGGTTCTAGTGTCCTGGGAAACAAAAAAGGGCTGGCAGGAAATGTCTCACTTGTTAATAATGTCGTGATCTGCTTTGCAGACTTCCTAGGAATTCTAGGATTTTAGTGCTCATTCTTTTACTTGAGGATAACTTGGGGTTTTTGCATCCCCCTATGAGACTGCACTTTGAAGTTTACAAATACTCTAGTTAGCTCATGCCATCCCACCTATCTGCCGCCCTCCACAGTTTATCCTTCACTCCTTTATTACCAAGTTCCCCTCACACTGGCATGCCTCCAAGGTGCTCAGGCTCCTTTCAAGGTAACACCCATTCAAGAACCTGCAAAATCAATTTATCTATTAGGAAACAACATATAGTATCCAGGCCAACTACCAGTCTTCCTGCCTTGCCTGGCCTTTGCAAGTAGTTAATGTCAAAGTCTTTTACTCAAGACTTGTTGAGATTGCCTTAAAAAAAAAAATCAGTACCTGTGTTTGCTCAAATTCTAGAGAACAGTATCAGATTCTCCAAGTGGTTTTCTAAAGACCATTTTGATTTACAGTGAGTATTTTCGACCCCACACCTACATATTCAGTGGTATAAAGATAGACAATGCCATGATCTTTAATTTTCCTAGGAAATGCTCTCTAGGGTTTTTTTTTTAGCTCATGCCTTAAACTCAGAAAGTCAACTTGGTCGTGTTGAGGTTTTGAGCCCACCTCTCTCTTTGCAGTACACAGTGCTTGCTCCCTAATATTTTGCTATTGGCTTGATGGACCTCATAGAAATTAAAGCAGAAAGAATTCTATTCTAATGGTCTCTAGCTTTCCCTTCTGTTCTTAGACATGTTTATTTTTCTTTGGTGTGCTACAGCATCTTTCAGATGCATTTTGGAGTGGATGTGCTTCTATTCTCTTTGTAAATTGGGGCACACTTGCACATTTTTCTTTGATTTGGGTCATATTCACCCATTGTCTCTTCATATATTGCCTCTCTTCAAACAATATTTCTTCTATCTGAAATGCCTATTAAATATCATTGGGTCTTATGATTCAGTCTTTTGACTGTCTCCTCTAATTTTTCATTTATTTATCTCTAGTATAATTTTTCCCCTTATCTTGTTCTGTAGAGGTGAATTTCTCAGCTCTAACTCTGGTTACACTATTTCTCCCTGTATCTGAATCAAACCCTCTGTTTGCTTACCTATTCTTTTTTTTTTTTTTTTCATTTTTCTGGAATTCCACTAGGTTCTTTTTAAAATCCATTTTTTATAGTATATTGTGTATGTCAGTACAAATTTTATTCTTTTTTTTTTTTTCTGCATCTAGGATCAAACTCATGACCTCAGGTTTACCAGGGTGGACCCTTAGCCAACTAACATTCTTTTGTTTTTCTAATTTTATCTTTTTCTGGTGTTGGTGCTCAAATTCAGGGCCTTTCACATGCTAGACAAGAACTCTGTCATCTGCAGCTCCTAACATTTTAAACAATTTTAAACCTTGTGGCATTTTCTTTATGATCTTTTGTGTCCAGGATCAGCATTATACTTATTTTATCTGTTGATTCATTTTCTCATTGTTCTATTTCCCCACTATAGTCTGTGACTACTGGTCATCACAGTGGCCCCCTTTCTCCCCCAAGGCCAGGCATTATCTCTGAGATGTGAAACTGTGCCCGTACAACTTTTTTTTCTTTTTGTATTTTCTCCTGTAAAGGACTCAGCTAATCACTATCAACTAATGTTTACATTAATTTCTAAGCTTCAGGTTTAATTATACCGTGCTCAATGAAAATGTGAACTTCATACCTGCATGTACCAAAGATTTGAGAGGTGATTTTCTTCCTTATCTAAATTTTCTTACATATTTGCAAATATCTTTAGTTTCTGCTCCAAGAAAAGGACCTTTTGAATTGTTGCGCAGTTAATCCTTTCAGCTTTCTGGGTTGTCGAACAGTTGTTCTCTCCCTTTCACAAACAAGCCAAAACTCCAGCACTCCTAGCTTTAATTAGGAGCCTCTCTGCAAGCTTCCCTTCAAGCAGGTCCAAGTGTGTGTGTCTTGTTCCCTTGTGAGCGTTAACATCTGGTCCAGGCCTTAGACTGCGTTTGGCTCTGACATCCCCTTGTAGCTCTACTTCTTTAATTTCCTCTTTTGATTCCAATTTTGAGGTTCTTCTCTACTCCTGCACTTAGGTATTTCCCTTTCTATCAACTTAGGCAAATGCATTATAACTTGTTTGGAACCATGCAGAAGTTAATGTTCTGGAATTAGACCACCTGGCTTTAAAACTCTTATTGGCTGTGTGACCATGAGCAAGTTACTTATCCTCTTTACACATCAGTTTCATTGCTTACATAATGAGAGTAATAATTCTCAGCTTATATGACTGCTATGAGAGTTCCAAGATTTAATACATATGGAGTGCCTGGAGCACTGGATGATATATATTAAAAGTCCAATGAGTTACTTGATATTATAATTGTCATTTTCTTAGTATCATCATCACCATTATCCTGTGCATTCCTATAAGTTTATGAAAAACAAGCTCTTGATTGTTTGGCATTTGGTTGGTTTTGTTTTACTAGAAATGCTACACTATATTTTCTTTTTAATCCCAAAATAGCATCACCCTGCCATCTGTGTCACCAAATAAGACTCCCTCCTCCCTAGCTTATGGAGACTTAGAAGATGCAAATCAACCTTAAATTTAGTCTGTGTAAACTATAATTGCAAAGAGTGAAATGTTTCAAGGCCAATTTATATATTTCTGAGCTAATTATAAATAATTTTAATTGTTTTCTTCCTTTTTAAAAAATGATCTGCATCCTGGCCCCTATGTCAGGTTCAATAATTGAGAGAAGACAGTTACACACTAGTGAAGGCGTCAGTTGAGTACCGGTGTGAACCCTTAGAGAGAGAAGTCCTCAGAAGTGCAGTCTTAGGAAGAATCAGCAAAGCGGAGCATCCTCAGGGAAGCTTTGTAGTAGAGCCTAACACATGACTTCTTGACTTTCTCTGATCTCCGAAACAGGCATATGGTGTTTATCAATAAATAAAAAGGATATAATTACATGGAGCCTGAAGCATTCAGGGCTTGGTAACATTTGGTGAGCTGGCAAGCTGTCTGCTTCATGCTTTATCCTGACAGGTGGAATCAAATAAAATGTCTCTGTGAAAATCTATTCATAGGGCATGATGGTCTTTGGTTGCCTTTAGTTTCCCTAAAGAATCAGTAGGTCATGCTCTAATTTGTGTCCATAGATATATAGTAATATATTATTTAAATGACACCTGAAGGTAATTGCAGTCAGTTGTTAGAGCTTTTGATACAGAGCTTCTTAAAAATACCCCCTGCCTGAAGGTTAGGGCATTTCATGATAAGACTGATAATCACTTGGCACTTGACACACTAGCACATTACTCTTCATTCTGTGGGCTCTACTAAAATCCAAGGAATAGGCCCAACTTTGTGCCCTGCAACTGCCACTTGCGATACATCAAGGAAAACTCCAGAAGAGTAGAAAAGGCAGAGTTTTTCCTCTGTGTTTTTTCTACATCTAAGGTACATCTGCACAAAAACTAACATTTTGTCAGGAAATAGTACAACTAAATTAATAACAAAGAAACTTGTATTTCTTCGTAATCCATAAACTGGGCAGTTTCTAAGAGAGAAGCCATTACAATGATATCTTTCATAAATTACTTCTTGTATAGCACTCAAATCCTCTCACACTCCATTTTCCATCTTTAGGAAATCCTATTTGTCTATCTCACCATTTCACACACTTTGACTACCACTACCAGAGTCTGAGCCCCATCATCTCCCTCCTGGACAACTGTGATCACTTCCTAATGGTCTCTTGGCTTCCATACTTGCCACCTTAAGGTGCATTTCACACAGCAGCTAAGAAGATCCTTTAGCAAGATGGGTCACGTCACATCCCTGTGCAAAATCCTACGGTGACTCCAAAGTCCTTTAAAAGATTCCTCTCATCCTATGGCCTGGACTCTCTCTTTCTCTTCTACTCCCACTCTCCTTCACAATTCTATTCCCACCTGGTCTCACTACTGTTCTTCAATTATTCTAGAGACAGTCGCTTAGCTCAGACCACTATTCACTTAGTAAAGGGGTCCTACGAGTTTCTATTCAAATCCTACCTTCCAATGAGGTTTGTCTCAACAACTACCCTACTTAAAATAAGAATCTCACCTCTGCACATCAGTACTCCCAGGTTAAGAGGTCCTACAACCTTTTCTACTCTAAAGCATTTGTTTTCTAATATATCGTGTAGCTCAGTCATTATGTTTATTGTATCATCCAACATTTTCCCCTAAAACATAATCTCTGTGAGAACTCAAATCTTCCATTCAGGTATATACCCTAAGTGCTTGGATTAGGGTTGCTGAATAAAGTAGACCCAGTAAAATCTGAATTTCAGAAAAACAAGGAATACTTATTTTAAGTATGGCCTATACCATCGTTGGCTTGTCTTTATCTGAAATTCAAATTTATTGGGGAATGCTGTATTTTTATTTTTTAATTCTGGAAATCTTAACTGAGAATAATGCCTAGCCTCATCATCACAAAGAATGTTGTATATGATATATTTTTTAATTAAAATTAATTTGAATGTGAAATTTGAATGGTATTATGAGCTAACTAGAGAGGTTTTTTTAATCATTCCAGCAAGTAATTTTAGGAAAAGCACATTGTCAAAAGTGAAAATGATCAAGTAAAAAAACATTAAGTAGATAGCCACAGTTCAACTACACAAAGACATAGTAAATGAGTTTTGAGCATGATAAATGTATCATGCTCATATTGGGCAAAATGAAATGGAACATTTCAATGCAAAGCAAAACTTGAAAAATATGTTAGAGAAATCATGCAAAAGTGGAAAACTAGAAAAATAGAGCTAAAGTGTAGCCTATTGTAAATGATTTTGAAGGCATTTGGAGAATAAATGCAAAACCCACACAATCCACATATCTGAACTCTAACCAAGTTTCCCTATCAATTGTTGTCATTCCCTACATATGTAACCAGGAGTATAAGTAGAATCAAATCAAAATGTGACATTTTGCATCTGCCTTCTTTTTCTTAGCAAAATATATTCAGTATTCATGTAATGTGCATGTAATATCTATATTGTAGCATAAAGCACTTCATATCATTTTATTGCCTCATGATATTCATTTATATAAAATATACATTTATCATTCCATTTTATTGTCTTATTCTCTTAGATAGATATGCATTTATCTGTTACTTAATTGAAATAGGCATGTTAGATCATTCCTACTTTTTGACTATTACAAATAATACAGCTAAGAGCATTCATGTGCGGGTTTTTCTAAGGACTCATAGTTTAATTCTCTTGAATATATAATCAGGAATGGAATTGTTGGATCTTATGGTTAACTTTTTTAAAGAACAACCAACCTGTTCTAAAGTGGCCACGTCACCAAACACCAGCAATGGATGAGGGTTCCTGGTTCCCCTACATTCTTACTAATACTTTTTATTTTATGTATTTTTCATCTCACTGTGGTTTTTGTTTGTATGGTCTTGATGATTATGTTGGGCATCTTTTTATGTGCTTATTGGCCACTTAACTATGTCTGTGGAAAAATGTCTAAATTGCTTGTCTATTTTAAAAATTGTGTTACTTGCTGTTGTATTGTTGAGCTGTAAGACCTCTTTGTATATTTTGAATGCCAGTGTCTTATAAGCATATTGTTTCTAAATATTATTTTCATTCTTTGAGTTGTGTTTTTACTCTCTCAATTGTGTCCTTCAAAGCACAAAAGTTTTGAATTTTGCTATAGACTAATTTATCTATATACTTTTGGTGCTTACACACTTGGCATCATATCTAAGAAACCACTGAAGATCAGGAAGATTTACTCCTATGTTTTCTTCCAAGAGTTTTATATTTTTAGCTCTCACATTTAGAACTCTAATCCATTTTGAGTTAATTTTGGCTTATGTCTTGAGATAGGAATCCAACTTCATTTTGGGGGGGGCATGTTGATGGATATCTAGTTGTCAGCACAATTGGTGAAAATACAATCCCTTTCTTATTTAATTTTCTTAGCACACTTGTCAAAATATATGGGTTTACTTTTGGAATCTCAGGCCTACTCCACCGACCTGTATGCCTAACTTAATGTTAGTGCCACACTGTCTTGATCACCACAGCTTTGTAGTAAGTTTCTCTTTCCAGCTTTATTGAGAAATAAAAACTGCATATATCTAAGATATGTAAAGTGATATTTGATACACACAAACATTGTGAAATAATCACCATAATAAAGCCAACAAGTCACCTCCATGCATGTATGCATGTATGTGCCCTAAGAGCACTTAAGGTCTAGTCTGTTAGCAATTGTAAAACACTGTGTCACTAACTACATCACCATGCTGTACATGACACATCTAGATTTTTATTTATCTCCCAGAACTGAAATTTTTTTAGCATTTTAAAACATCCCATTTCTTATACCCACAAGCCCAGACAGCTATGAGAGCATTCTCTGTTTTTGCAAATTCAAGTTTTTTGAACTCTACATATAAGAGAGTAGTATTTATTTTCTTGTATCCAATATATTTCACTTTGTACAGTCTTCTTCAGGTTTATTTGTATTGTCACAGATGACAGGGTTTCCTGTTTTCTAATACTGAATAATACTTCATTGTGTGTGTGTGTATCTAGCACATTTCTCTTATGCATTCATTCACTGATAGACATTGAGGTTTTTCTCCAAATCCTGTAGATGGCTGCTAAGTATTTATTACAGTGAGAGCAGATGGGCTGGGTACCTTCTATTCTGCCATCTTGTTGAGGCTAGAGGCAATTTTGAAATCAGGAAATATAAAACCTCCTACTTTGTTTTCTTTTTCAAGACTATTTTGGGTTTTCTGGGTCTCTTGCAATTTTTCAAATGAATGTTAGGATCGGCTTTTCAATTCTACACACACAAAAAAAAGAAATAAAGAAAAGAAGCCAGGACTTTTAAAGCATTGGTCTGAATCTTCAGATCAGTCTGGAAAGTTTTACCATCATAATATCAACTTCCAATTCATGAACATAGGCTGTCTTTCCATGTGTAGGTCTTCTTTTATTTCCTTCAATGATGTTCTGTAGTTTTCATTGCCTAAGGCTTAACATTTATATGATAAATTTATTTTAAGTAGTTTTATACTGTTTTGAATGGAATTTGCTTCTTTTTAATAGTGGTTGTATTAGTTTACATTCCTATCCACAATGCAAAAGGGTTCCTTTTTCCCCACAGCCTTATTAGCAATTGTTTTTTTGAATCCTTGCTGATAGCCATTCTTACTGGTGTAAGATGGAATATCAGCGTTGATTTTATTTGCATTTTTCTAATGGCCCAAAGATACTGAACATTTTTTCCATGTACTTATTGCCCATTTCTACTTTCTCTTTTGGAAAGTGGAATTGTGTTCTTAATTTTGTTTTATTTTTAGAATGTTCATTTCAAACATGTAGAAATCGATTTTCATATTATATTTGTATCACAACTGACTTTGGATTTTGACTGTTATACTACAAAATATGTGTACCTTGTTTACACTTTATTGAGTTCCATGTGTACATGTAGTTTGGGAATTTTTCAACCATTATTGCTTGCAATATTTTTTCTGACTTTTTTTCTTTCTCTCCTCTAGAACTGTCATTACACAGATACTTGTTTTACTGCACAGTGTCCCAGAAGTATCATTTAACTGTTTTTGCCCCTGTGCAGAAGCCTTACTCTGTCCTTGTGTGACTCAAAATTTTTCATTAGAAATTTGTTAAAACTGGACTTTTAAAATAATAATGGGCAGAACCAGGAGGATTGCTATGAGTTTGAGGCCAGCTTGGGCTACACAGTGAGTTCAAGGCTAACCTGAACTACATTGTGAGACCCTGTTTCAAAAACAAAAATTAAATAAAAATAAAATAAAATAGTGTGGCAACTTGAGAAATCAGTCACCCCTTCCCTACTATTGGACATAAAAATTTCTTAAATGCATGCAACTGATGACTAAGTCTCTCAAGCTTTTCTGCAAGCTTTGTGCAAATGTTACAACACAAAGTATTTGCTGTTCTGACAATGTAAAACTGCACTTTGTCTTTGCTTCTTGCTTGTACAGAACTCAAGGTCAACCAAAGGAGATAAGAGTCTTCTCAGATCTTTCTCAGCTATGAACACAGACATACACATAGGTATAGCTTTCTAGACTCCCAGGACTATGGCAGAGATTTTCAAAGCTTTCCAATCACAACTCATTCTCAAGCAGTTTATTTTAAAATTTTTTAGCCATCTTTGGTTTTTACCAGTTGCAATGAACTGAATGCCTATATTCACCTCAAATTTGTGTGTTGCAATGGTGATCATATTAAAAGATGAGATCTTGAGGGGTGATTCGTGAAGGTGGAGCCTTCATGAATGCAATGAGTGCCCTTCAAAAAGAACAGAGGTTACAGTGAAAAAGGGGGCCATTGATGCACAGGGCAGTAGGCCTTCACCAGGCATTGAATCCATTGATGTCTTGATATTGGACATACCAACCTCGAGAACTGGAAAAAAATAAATTTTTGTTGTTTATAAGCCACCCCATATGTGGGTATTTTTATTCTAGTAACCTGAACAGATTAAGACAGCTACAGGGCCTTAGGCAGCTACAATGTTAAACAATTGCCTGCAGAAGTTTTTCTGACAAGTGCCCCAGGAAAAAGGCTGTCTGCTGAGTGCTTTTTGCCTGCAGTCAAATAAAGACAGACTAAGAGTGGAGGTTTTCAGGAAACCCCTAGACAGGTTAAATAAGGATACTTCTCGCAAACAGTGTTTTTCAGGATGCTCCAGCCCCACTTTGTCCTCTCTGGTGGCTGCCAGGGTACTTTTATCACGAATATCACGATTGGGATGCTGTTGAATTTCAAGGACACTGTGGAACTGGGAAGAAGAGGATGAAAATTAGAGAAGAAAAAATACCACACTGAGATTAGCCAGATTTTCTTTAGTAAACACTCCCTCCTTACCTGTTGCAGGCCTTGATGAATTTGCAAAGTTTTGAAAAAGTTAATTTTGATACTTTTTACCCCTGTTCTCATTGTGTTTGTGGGAGAAAAGATTTAAGGCTATTGCTCCACCATTCCTGAGATGCTTCTCTTCTCCCAGGGTGTTTAAACAATTCGGACCCCTCCGGACCAAGAAAGACAGATCACATCTTGGAATTTTTACCCGTTCTTTTTAGTAAATTGAATATTCTATGTTATCACAGACAATTGCTCCAAATTCTTTGATTCTGACATGTGTAAATAGGTACTCCTCAATAGTTCGTTGGTTTTCATGTGAGGAAAAACAATCCTTTCTTGTCAGTCACTATTTATGGTTAAACATTTGTTTGCTCGTCTAGTTCTCTTAAAACCTTCATGTCCTACCCCTTTCTTACTTGTTTATAATAGTTTAAGAGGGTTTTGCTGAGCTATAAGGTATGATGTTAATGAAAGAGTGGCAGAGAAATCAGGATACATCACACGTACCAACCACTTTTCAGAAAATCCCCCTTTGCCTTAAACCAAAAAGACATGAAGTAAGGTTGCACAATCTACCTTTTAAAATTCATCTCTTTTGCATGCATATGGCCTGAGAATACTGCAAATCTTAACCAATGCATTTTGGCATTAGAAAGGATTATTTTTATATTTCCAAGATGGTTAAAGTAAACTAGGGAGATAGATTTAGATTTTCTAATATTTCAAAAGTTCTCCAAAACTGTGATACTATACTAATCAGAAATATTAGTTTCTCCTATGTGAGTACCTCAAATTATAAATGAAAAGCAAAATAAAAGATAGATAAAAGGAGGTAGGGAGCTAGATCTCTCTCACATGGGAAGGGGACCAAGAGACAGAAAGGGAACAGAGCAAAAGGAATGAAAAAAGGAACTAAGATGTGTTACGTACATGAACCAAATCCATGCAAGAAGTGTAAACATTATGTGCTGCAAACACATACTAAGAAATAAAGGAAAACATCTAAAAAATAAAAGAAATGTTTTACTCTTCCCAAATTTATTAATTTCGGTGAGGTGACAACATCTCTACCTCAAGTACTTAAATATCTATGTGTGTATAGGTACATCTGTACATATATAACATTATACATACACAATACATTAACTAAGAAACATACTTTTAAGAAAATGCAAATAGCTCATGCTCATACATATATACATAATGTTTGGACCTAGGCTAATTTATTTTAGTGTGTAATACATTATGATAGTTCTTACAAAATACAGAGAAAACCAACAAAATATTTATGTTCTTTTTCCATGTGAAAATACCTGTATGTGCATTTATATGTCTACACATATGTATATGTGTGTAAACATGTTAATGATAGTTTTTATCCATAACAGTGCAAGATGAAGAAAAGGAAAGTTGAAGTTACAAGAAGAAAATTACATAAAATTTCTCACTTTCAAGGCTACGAGGAAAATTATCTTAACATTCCCCCAAACTAAAAAATATCTAACTGACCTTTTAAATTAGGAAAAACACTTCTTTAATTAAACTATACTATGCTTAGATTGGTTTTCAGTGCGGGCAGAAAAAGACATAGTTTCATAGGCAAAGAAGGTCGACTATTTTGGTGCTGTGTAGTACAGATAGAAACAGAGAAGATAAACCAAAATAAATTATTTTTGTAAAGTACTTGGGTTGCTTCACTGTGTTTCTATGGGGATAACTAGATAAAATGTTTTACTTTGTAAATGGAAAGAAATAGCATATTTTAATCATATATGCATATTAACTTTTATAACATTATTTTCATCATTTAAGTGACTTAAAACACAGTAAGGAAAGGTTTCTTGATTTGCAGAAGGTCCCCTCAGAATCACTGCAGACCGTGACAGAAACCTGACTGTGTTTTGACATTTTGGTGTGCTTTTTTATTAATTTATTGGCACTTGTCTCTTTGGCAGAGCCTGCTGAATTTCTTTCTAAATGGAGTGCTTTAAGTTTATAGATAGAAGGCCTGCTTTCTTTAATTGACACTCCTGTACTTTATCAACTGTTTGTGATACTGTTACTTATTTCTCTCTTCTCGTTTCCAAATTTTGGGAGTGCCTTTTTCAGCAAGGTTACATATGCATGATTATATAGAAATAGTGTGGGACAAGGAAAGAAAAATATTCACACTTCAAAGGAAACATTTAGAATGCTTGAAAACATCATCTGGGGGGAAAAAACCAAAGGCATTATAAAGCATCATGATGCTCTAACTAACAAAGTCATGCATTTAGAAAAAGATGTAGTCCCTTTTATGCTCCACACAGACAGCATGGGAGGATCCCAGCACTTTACCAAGTACTTGGGAGTCCTCTTGCCTATCCTCCCTTCAAAAATTTACATGTGTATACCAAGGCAATAGTTATAAGTGCTTATAACAGCAAGCACAATCTGAGAATTACATCTGGGAGGAACAAATCTATACTCTTATGAAGGAGGGAGAAAGAATTCTAAGGCAGTAAATTTTTATGGTTCATAACTATGTAGCTCTTGAGAGACACATTTACATTGGAAATTTTTCTCTTAATGCTGACCATAGTTCATTTAATCTCTTAATTTTTTATTTAAAGTTTGTTAGAAATCCAATTAAATAGGTATGATAACTGTGCAATAATCAAGACATGTTTGAAAAATTTTGAAAAGGAAGATATAGAACAATAATTTTAATATAAAGCACTTTTGCCAAAAATATCCACATTTATCATTGATTTTTAAAAATTCCAGTTTGAGCCACAATAAAGTAGCTTGTGTCAGATTTACCCTCACATAATTAAGTAAGAACTAATAAGATGCACAAGACTGCTTCAAGGCAATAGACAGCAATTAGCTCATGGGTACAGTTCTTGAGAGGAAAAGTACATCAGATGGTCCAGCATCCACTCTAGATTTCTTTCTGAAGTTATTTTCCAATCACAGTACAGATAAATAGAGCCCAACTCCACAGTCATTTTCAGAAAGAGGGTCTCAGGGACAGAACAGAGTTTGGATCTGCTAAGGATGCTGAGATTTGATGGATAAACTCCAGCTAGAAAAGAGCTAAAGATAAAAAAAACTGCATAAAATTACCTCTGGATTTTAAACTTAGTAGTATATACTTATAAAGATGAGAGGCCACACACACACACACACACAGCCTTTTGAGGAGACTAATAACAAAAAATTTAAAAGTACAAAAAACTGAGAAGATCTAAAAATTGTAGCCTCATTAAACTGAAGAATGAACACAGGACCTTCTCACCCAAAACTCCACCAAGTCCATGTGAGCACAAAGTGTGAGAGCTGCCTTCTGAGAATAGGGGAGAGGAAATGAAAATCATTCACTTTTTAAAAATCTAAACCCAAATATTAAGAGACTCAAGGTGGTCTTCCAGGTATCTAAATGCCGACTAATGTAAAATTCAGTGTACTTTGGAGGAAAGTACCACAGTATAAAGCTTCTGCAACACACAATCCAATATTCAATAAAAATTACCAGGGGTCTGGAGAGATAGCTCAGCAGCACAGGTGCCTGCCTGCAAGGGTGAGATAGTGAGTTTGACCCCTGGTACTAATATATATATATATTACACATATAAAAGTTGGAGAGAAAAATTTTGATAATTAAGAGGAAAAAATCAACCAGACATTTAGCTCTTTTGACAGAGTACAGTATCTACAACTAGAAGTTACTTGTGCTTAACAGAGCAGAGGAGAAGACAAGTAAAAGTAAACTGAAAGGCACGCAGAAATAACCAAATTAAAGCAGAGAGAAAAAAAAATGAGAGATCAAAGCATGATTTTTTTTTAAATTTTATTTTGAAAACAACAAAACCAAATGAGAAAGGACACAAAATGGAGTCATTCAAAACAAAAGGATGGACATATCACATGATTAAAACCACAGTACAAGGCGATCTACAATGGCTACTATGATGGCTCGTGTTATATTCAATAGTATTCTTTATATCATAGTAAAATTGAACATAGCAGTACAGAACAGAACAATGTCAATAAAAAAAAAACCACTGGAGACATTATAGGACTTCAAAAGCAGGTAATAGTCAAACCAGAATGGGTATCCTAGTGAATCTTATCGTCTTCAGAGTAGTTGCCTATACTCTTAGACTTGATACTATCAAAAAAAAACAGATTCAGATAAAATCAGTCAAGACAAGACAGTGATCTAACAAACCAGATTCAAATAAGATCAGTCATAATAAGACTGTGTAAGTAATACAGGGCTTCAGATTAAGTTAATAGGAAATTAAGGATGGTTACTGTAGTATATCCTGCTATTTTTGAAATAGATGTCTGTGCCCTCAAGTCTAGTACAAGTAGACAGACTGGAACAGCATATAACCAAACTAAACAGAACGATGAGAACAATGTGGATTTTAAATCATGATACACTATTAACAATGTTCTCCACCTTCCTTTTTTAGACAATTCCTCCCCTTTCACTTTCACAGGGTGCATTGTACATTTTGGATCTCACTAACTCCTTTTTTTTAGATTAGGGAGGCAACCCGCTATTTACCTAAATGGTTCTGAACCTTTTTACACCTGAGCTTGATCTTAAGTTGTATTCCTTTACTTACAAAAGCCTCAAGGTTTTCCTTCCTTATAGCTGAGGAGTTCTCCACTGCACAAAAGTGTCATGTCTTTCCACCCTATCTGCAACTGCTGGACAAGCTACCCCTATTTCTCTCTGGTTCCCTGTCACATAGAGCATTATTTTCTCATCTTTGACTGTCAGTCCATAAATTCTTTTTCAGTCAGGTTGATTCTATTTCCTATACAGAGCATCTCAGTGGACCCTATCTCCTGATGTACTCTGCCTGTGTTTCTTTTTGTTAGTGAATCAAGGTCATTTATGTTAAGAGAATATAGCCAACCTTCTCTGTCTCATCTCTGCTATGCTATTTTTCTGCCATTTGTTGTCTACTTTTCCCCTTCATTCCACTGTCTACCCCATTCATTGAGGCCTCTCTGCCACTATGAATGAGGGAACTCTGAAAGGAAGGAAGTGGGTGGTGAGGGTGTAGGGATTCCCTTATAAGTCCTTGTCTATGGAGAAGACTGTGTGTCTACATAGGGTAAGGCTGGGTGAGGCTTTCTAGACACTGACTATTATGAAAAAAAAAAAATGAAAGAGGACAAGCAAGTGCCAAAGGGTACTGAAATTTCAGCCTAATATAAAGGAATTATGATGTGCTACATATATGTACCAACTCACCATGTTGGATGTAATCATAGATTACTGCAAACATGAATAAATAAAAAATAAAAATTAAAAAAAGAAATTTTTCTCTAGCAAACAGCTCACTAATTCCTCACTGTATCCCAAGATGCAATGGAGGTACCCAAAAGGTTTCCCTTTAGAATCAAGAGCTACACTTGAAATTAAATTCTACTCTAAACCTATTTCAAAAAAAGACTAAAGCCACAACCATATAAAATCTTCAAAGGAAAAAAAACTCATATGTTGATTTCTGCTTAGTTAGTGGGCTTGGGAAACACTTCCATAGCTCAAGCTTAACAAACTATAAAACAAAATTGTCATACATCTCATGTTGCCCAAAAGTTCACAGTCTTTAAAGAAGCATAACACTGTCCAAAATCTTTCTGATGTATGATTTCCAATGTGCCTTTTTAATTAAAAAAAAACAGTGGACATGCTAAGAAATAGATAATTGTGAGCTATTTCAGAAAAAAAGGCAATCAATAAAAAACAGCTCTGAAATGATCCAAATATTGACTTAGCAATTACATTAAGTAGTCTTACAGTTTAAAAAAAGATAATACAGTCTTAATGAAAGAACAAAAAAGAAAATCTATGCAAAGAAATGGAAGCTTATAAGGAATCTACTACAGAAAATATAGTAATTTAAATGGCACACTCATTTGGTTTAAGGGCACATGAAACGTAGTAAATAGTTAACAAACATTAAGATAGATCAGTAAAAATTATTAGCCTGAAAGCAGAAAAAAATTTAATGATAGCAGTGAACAAAGCTCATGGACTTGTGAAAAATATTAAAATACTATAACAGATACAATTGAATTTCCAGAAGAGAAATTCAAAATCTATGTGAAAAAATAGTGACCAAAGACACATGAACGGCCAGATATTCAACAGAACATCACATGATCCATTGTGATAGCATCATGCTGACTGGATCAGTTAAGAACAAAGCAGAAACCTCTGTAAAGACACATGTGCTTCGCAGAGAAGGAGATATACTCTATAAATATCCAGGACCCAACCATATCAGTAAAACTTGAAATACCCTCCAAAGTATATCTTCACTATATCCCAAGATGCAGTGGAGGCACCCAAAAGGTTTCCCTTCAGAATCAAGAGCTATACTTGAAATTAAATTCTACTCTAAACCTATTTCAAAAAAAGACTAAAGCCACAGCCATACAAAATCTTCAGAGGAAAAAGGAATCATATGTTGATTTAAGTTAAAAACTATCACATTTGTCACCATCTCCCACTAGGAAGAAAATGTAATGCCTGATGGACCCCTGGGTCATAGAACTGCATATTCCATGCCAAGAAATATTTCTCCTATCCATATAACAGGCAGGATGAAAAGCTATATACTTCCAGTGGGTCATATCAGGAAAGAGAACCACGTCAAGTCCAGGCTGGGTCACACAATGGTTCTGTCACTTGGGCCAGACACCCTGAGACAACAAGTTATTGGAGACATCAGTGATGGATAAAGATGCAATGTAAGTTTATGCAAAGTGCTCATAAGAGAATGACAACATAGATCTCAGGTTTCCAGAGTAAAGTAATTCCAGTTGCAGCAGATAATAATGCATCCTTCACAAATAGCTGTAATAATAGTATGTTATTGGGCCTTGGTAGAGACAAAGTGCCCAAGTGTAGGGCATAAAGTGATCATGCAGCCACAACTCCCTGTCATGAGCAGGGTTCTGCCACAAGCACCAAGGTCTAAGATTGAATAAACCCAAAAACAGTTTTTCATAAGACAGAAGTGTTACATCCAGAAGTGGTAGGAACAGGACCAGAGGGACAGTGCTACACAGCAGGTGGTATAGATGCCACCTCCTCACCACTGTGAAGCCAGCATGCATCTTTTGGCACACATCTGCAGCTCAGTGTTTAGAACCATCTGACAGGAAAGGAAATCACCCAGCCCAGCTTATAGATGGACCCACCTGTTACTGGGGAAGCCAAAATCCAAGTGGTAGCTTTCCTAGAGTCCCACTCAGAAGTGGCCCGGAAAAGGAACCTCCTCCATGGCGAAGTGCTCCAGATCATCCACCTTTGTGTAGACAATTGCTCCAGGTTAGAGTATGAAGAGATAATGATGGCAACTGTTTGCCCATCTGGTCAGAGATCTGGAGGAGAAGGAGTAGAAAGTTTGGAGAGGAAGAGACACACAGTTCTGGATATGGTAGTGGCAATAGACACAAAAATGTGAAGAACTTTGTAAATAAATTCATGAACATTAGAATGCAACCCCTACTCCTTGTAGATGAGCTCAAAACTGAAATATTAAATCATGTAAAGCAAGATATGAGTAGAGTAATAAAAGAAATACTAAGCATCTCTCAGGAAGACATAGATGGAAGGGAAGAACACAAAAAAAGGAGAGAAACATTCTATAAAGAATATAAAGAAAATATAGAATACATGAAGCTGATTCAAAGAGACTACGAGGAAATTAAAAACTCCATTGAAAGCTGGCAAAACTACTTAAAAGAAACTAAGGATCAACTATCAAAACTTGAAGACCAGTTTGCAATGTGTGATCCTGAAAGGAAAGATCTCTTAAAAATAACAAGAAAACAGGCAGTAACAATACAAAGACTAGAAGATGACAAGAGAATCTATAATTTAAGAATAAGAAACATGAACAAAGAAGGAGGAATACATACAGGTGAATTACAAAGGCTATTCATGGAAATAATTAAGGAAAACTTCCCAAGCATGGGAAAAGAAAATGACATTTGGTTGTGTGAGGCATACAGAACTCCAGCCACCTACAACCAAAACAGATCTACACCCAGACATATAATAATCAAGATACCAGAAATTCAACATAAAAACAGAATATTAAAAGCCATCAGAGAAAAGAAACAGATTACCTATAAAGGTAAGCCCATCAAGATCATGGCAGACTTCTCAACACAGACCATCAGATCAAGAAGAGCTTGGAGCAAAGTATTGCAAGCTCTGAAAGAAAATAACCTCCAGCCCAGATTGATGTACCCTGCAAAGCTGTCACTAGAAATTAATGGAGAAACAAGATGCTTCCATGACAAAGAGGAACCTGGGGAATTTGTGACCACCAATCCAACCCTACAGAGAATACTGAAGGACATTCTAGAGAGAGAGAAAAAAAATACCAGGATTTTAGAAACAGTGGCAGAAAGGCCTCAATGAGGGGGGAAGGCAGTAGAATGAAGGAGAAAACTAGACAAAAAAAGGCAGAAAAATAGCATAGCAGAAATGAGGCAGAAAAGGATGGCTAGAATCTCTAACATAGATGGCCTTCATACACTATATTGTTAATAGTGCACCAGGATTTAAAACCCACATTACTCACACTGCTCTGCTTAGATGTATTATATTCTGTTCCAGTCATTCTACCTGTACTAGATTTGAGGCCACAGATAGTTATCCTAAAAAATAACAGGATATAGTACAGTAGTCATCCTTAATTTCCTATTAACTTAATCTAAAGCTCTGTATAACCTACACTGTTTTATCATGACTGATCATAATCGAATCTGGTTTGTTAGATCACTGTTTTGTATTGATAGATTTTATTCAGAGCTGTTATGATTGATAGTATCAAGTCTGAGAGTATAGGCAACTGCACTGAAGATGACAAGATTCACTAGAATATCCACTCTAGTTTTTTTATCATTATCTACCTTTAAAGTTTTATACTGTCTACAATGTTATTTTTACTAATATTGTTATGTACTGCTATATTCAATTATACTGCTATATTCAATATGCCTAATGATAGACAATTCTATTGAAGATAATAAGAAACAACACAGTAATCATTGTAGATCACCTTGTACTGTGGTTTTATATGACTTTTTAGTTTCATGTTTTTATGGGAATTTGTTTTGTTTTGTCTTGCTAGGTTTTGTTTTTCCCTCTAAAACAGAAAGAATAAAAATACATGTAGAGACTCATGCATGCATAGCTGTTTACAGTCTGTTTAAATATCTACTTTGTATGCTTTAATTTTGTAACTTGAACAACTATTTCTAAGAGGATAATATGTAATTTATTAACTAGTGATTTCTTATTATTTATCCTTTTTTTGAAATTCTGTATTTTCTCTACCCTTTACATGCTTTTGTTTCTCTTTAAATAAAATCTTTTTAAAAAATAAACAACAATAATCATTGTAGATCACCTTGTACTGTGGTTTTATAAGACTTTTTGGTTTCATGTTTTTATGGGAATTTGTTTTGTTTTGTCTTGCTAGGTTTTGTTTTTCCTTCTAATACAGAAAGGATAGAAATACATGCAGAGATTCATGCATGCATAGCTGTTTACAGTCTCACTGTTTAAATATCTACTTTGTATGCTTTAATTTTGTAACTTGAACAACTATTTCTAAAAGGACAATATGTAATTTATCAACTAGTGATTTCTTACTGTTTATCTTTTTTTTGAAATTCTGTATTATCTCTACCCTTTACATGTTTTTTTTCCCCTTTAAATAAAAAAAAATTTAATTTAAAAAAAGAATGCAACCCCCACAAAGTGCAGAGACCACAGTGAGGTACATAACATGGCTTGACCAGCTGATTTCAGCCTCTTTCCATCATTAGTACCCTTGGGCTGGCACAACAGGTTCATGAATAGAGCCACTATGGTGGCAGGGATGGAACGTGATCAGCTCACGTTGAGGCTGATCAGATGACCAATGAGGTAGCAGCAGAGACAAATGCTGGTTCTGCAGCCCATGTCATCCCTCCATGAAGCCAACTGGTCCCTTGGCAACTACCCTAGACTCTTCCCACTCAGGAAAGACATGACAGCCATACATATCCACTCTGGGACTTTGCCTTTTCTGCCCACCAGGAGCAATATTTAACCCATGAGCACAGGATTCCACATAATCTTCCAATACACCAAAAGACCCACTTAATAATAAAGAAGCTAAGATACCAAGCACAGGACCATGGAGTCCACTGCTCATGTTACACAACTCACTGAGCAGAAGGGTCTAGCCAAGTGGAAGGACAGAGTCGCTTGTTGAAAATACAGGGCTCTCTTGAAGATATTGGGGAACACATACTTTAAATTGCTGGCCCTTATATGGCCACTTGTCCCTCCCTGATTTCTTCTAACACCAGATGTGTGTTTTCCAATACCAACAAGAAATTCCCCAACGCTGTGTGGGGGCCCAACCATTCTGCTCAGTTCTGGCACTAAGCACCCTGATTTAATGCAGACCCCGCACATCATGGGTTATGTGTAGTTGAGTGTGACTCTTGCTGTGGTTTCTGGCACAAGTTTTCTCTAAGCTCAAAGAGCCTTGAGTTTCAGGGATGGGACGCCCAAGCTTGACAGAGGGCCCTAGGGATTGTTGGTGAGCAGAACCAACCATTCATTGGCTGTCAGATTTTGTCTTCAGTTCCTGTTACAGAGCTCCTAAAACCCTTGGAGTTTACTGTCCTTGAATGCTAACGAGATGACTGATGGGAAGCAGGGCTTGAGGTTGGGGGTTAGTTATCAGAAAAAGCTATCACAGGATAAGAGAGTTTAGAATTTCAGTTCCATCCCCTCCCACCCACCTCACCCCCATCCAGTGGCTAACAATTTAATCTATCATGTCTGTGTAATGAAATCCCCATAAAAGTTTAAGGGTCTGCAGAGTTGAACACGGGTGTGCTGGGAGGCTGCTGGAAGCTCCCATCCCACCCCTACATGTGTATCCCACTTGGTATTTCCTAAATTGCATCTTTTATAATAAACTGGGAATTATGGGTAGCAACACACTTTGCTGTGCTCTGTGGGTCATTACTTCAGGCTACAGAGCCTGAGGAAAAATTTTTAGGAACCTGTGAATTTATAGTGCATGGGGCAATGTGTGGTTCACATAGGGCCCCCACTAAGGCTGGTGTCCGAAGTCGGGGAAGTCTTGTTGGACTGAGCCCATGATGTATGGGGTCTGCATTAACTCTGGGTGCTCAGTGTCAGAATTGAGCTGAATTGTTGGGCACCCAATTGGTAGCAAAAGAGCAGCAAACAAGGCATGAACACTTGGGCTAGGCTGTGTTTGGTCAAACACTAGATGTTGCTGTGATTAACATTTAAATCAGTTGACTTTTAAGTAAAGATTATTCTCAATAATATGAGAGAAACTCACCCAATCAGTTAAAGGCATAGAGAACAAAATCTAAGATTTCTTGGAAATGAAAAAATTCTGCCTCAAGACTCTAATACATTAGTAGCCCTGCCTGAGTTTCCCACCTGCTGACCTCCCCTGAAGAACTCATACATTTTGCCAGCCCACAAAATGTATGAGTTCCTTAAAGATCAGTCTAGGTAGATAACACGGAGGAGAGATATAGACCCTCTTGGTTTAATTTCTCTAGATAACCCTGACCAATACTTATGAGCAGGCATCCACCAAGTCCAAGAGGAATGCTAGCTGAGGATGACAGAAACCCAGAATGAACAGTGAGGAAGGTAAGAATGAGTGCCAGACCACCTAGAATCTATGGTTCATCCCATTTACCTATCACTTCTAAGTTCTCTCAGGAAAAAGAGAATGAAACTCCTGGAAGAGCCATCCTTCAGTATACAAAGATGTTAATCCAAGCATCAGAGGAGGCAGACTGATGGACACTTTAGTATACTTCCCGGATGCCCTTCAACAATGAAGCCTTCTTCTCCCAGGCACTGGGAATGCTAACAGAGACCTTCCACAATGACACACAGGAACACAGTAATCCTCTCTTATTTGCAAGGGTTACAGTCCAAGATTCCCAGTGGGTGACTGAATCCAAGCATACTTCTTACCAAATTTCATATATACTGTGCTTTTTCCTATAAATATATACTTATGAGAAAATTAGAATTATAAATTAGACACATAAGATTAACAATAGGATCTACTAATAAAATAGAACAAATATAAAGCTAGAGTGTAGTAAAATTGCTTTTTTCATTATTCTAACATCTCGGGGCTATTATAAAGCAAAATATAGGATACTTGAACACAAGCACTGTGATACTGTGACAGTTGATCTGATAACCAAGATCCATGGACAAAGGGATGGTTCGTGTAATGCACAGAACAGAGAAGGACAGCATGAGATTTCATTATGCTACTCCAAGTGGGATACAGTTTAAAACAGTGAATTGCATATTTCTGGAATTCCCCATTCAGTATTTTGGGCAAGAGTTGATCAATCACAGAAAGTGAAACCAAGTGTACAGGAATATCCTACACCCTAGAGGAAGAGAGCTACAGCCCCTATGGCCATGCTTCCTGCTGGAGAGGCCCACATGAGTGACTGATGGAGGAGAAGCTAAGAAGGCACAGCTCCCTCCATGCTGAGGGTCCTCCCAAGGGCAGGCTGAAGACCCTGCTGAGAGTACACTGCTGCTTGGTTTTTTCCTGTGCTGAATGGTGTTCCCTCCAATGACTGAGAAAGAGGTGTCAACATCTTCAAATGTGATTGTGACTAGACTAAAGAAACCAAACAGGAAAAGGGAAATTCTCTATGGTTTGATTTATATGAAAGTTAAAAACAAGTAAAAATAAACTATGGTGATAGGACAGTGGTCATGTGTGTGCACACACAACGGGGTTGTTAGTGACTGAGAAGGGACACAGAGCAATTTTAGGAGTCGATCCAAGTGTTCTACATCTTGATAGGTAATACTCACATAAGTGTATACATATGTGATGATACCTGTTACCTGCCAAACACTTGGATTTATGTAACTGAGAGTACCCAAATGATATCTGATTTAACAAATGTTTCTTTAAGAATTTAAATTTAGCCTCCCCTCTTGGACCCCAGACCTTCATCTTGGAGGGTGGCCACTCTGGCGCCTACCCTCCCCCCTTGGACTCCAGACCTCCACCTCATAGGGCAGCCGCTCGGGCAATTGCCTTCCCACCTTGGGGCCCCGGATCCTCATCTCAGAAGGTGGCTGCTCTGTGCCTGCCCCCCGACCTCCTAGACCTACTACTGCTAAGAATCTTCTGCTGTCCTTCCTCCTCCCAGAACCTTGGACTGCAGTGGATTAACTTTGCTGGATTGACAGGAGACTCAGTAACCCCTCATCCAAACAGAGGATCTCAGCAGGCTTCTGTCAATGTAGTGAGTTTGTCCCTAAAATAGAGGACTTCAGTGAGTAAACAGGAGCAGTAGCAAAGACCCTTCCAGCTGTAGGACCTTGTCAAGCATGGCAAGAGTGTGGGTAAGTCCTTCTTCCATACAGAGAACATCAGGTAGGTTGAGGAGTGTGACAATAAGGCCTCGCCTAAACTGAAGAAAATTAAAAAGGCTTATGAGACACCCAGTGACACGGTAGGGTCCCAACCAAGACAAACACTATAGACAGATAGATCTGGTGGCCTGGAACAACCTGAAGACATAGTAACAGCAGATACTAAGGGTTGATTTACATCAATACTCCTAGGCTAGTCAGCCTAGGAAGAATATAGAACTCTCCCAACAGGCCCTGGGGAGGAATTCAGGTGACTGGCCCTCCTTTTCACTGTGGTACTCAGCAACTGGACAAACATCAACCACACAGTAGGACCCTAAGATATGCACTACCGACAGTTGAGACTAGTGGGGTTGAAAGATCAAATATTAGCCTGAAAGATGAAAATGACAAAAACAAAAAGCTAAATGCAGTCTCAAGCATCTAGCTCATCAAGTGCAAATACAGGAGACAATGAAATAGAGGACTTTAAAAGTCATACACCTGAAATTTCTGAAAAGATAGCAAGTGAAATAAAGAAATCTATGAGGCTATAGAAGAAATCAAATTAGAAATAATTTCTCATGTAAAGACAGAAATGACAACCTTAATAAAGGAGTTGCTTAGCATAGCTAGAGAAGATACAGATAAAAAATTACAGGAGCCTGGGGAAATGTTCAAAACCTTGAGTGAACAATATAGAAAACAAGTGGAATGCATGAAACAAATTCAAAGAGATACCCAAGAATTAAAAAATCCTACTGAAAGCTAGCAAAACCATTTAAATGAAGCTGAGGATAGAATTTCAGACCATGAGGACAGGATCACAGCTAGTAAGCATGAAAGGATAGAACTTTTAAAAATAACAAGGCAGCATGAAATGACAATTTAACAGCTTCAAGATGATGCCAAGAAAAACAATATAAGACTAATAGGCATCAATGAAGATGCAGGAGTCAACTCAAATGACATCGGTAAACTATCTGCAGAAGTAATAGCAGGAAATTTCCCAAACATGGGGAAAGAATCTGATATACAGATAAGTGAAGTATATAAACACGTCAGTTACAACCAACATTAATCTATACCCAGACATATAGTAATTAAGATCCCAGACATGTGGCATAAAAATAGAATATTAAAAGCTGTTAGAGAAAAGATATAACTCACCTATCAAGGAAAGCCCATTAGAATCATGGCACAAACCCTCAAGGTAAGACAAGCTTGGGGTGAAATATTTCAAGCTCTCAAAGAAAACAATTTTCAATCTAGACTGATGAACCCTGAAAAACTTTCTTTGAAATTTAATGGAGAAATAAGAACCTTCCATGCCAAAGAACAACTGAAGAAATTCTCAGTATCCACCAAACCAATCCTACAAAGAGTACTTAAAGAGATACTAGATAGAGATAAAAATGAATAAAATTTCCAGAACAACAACAGAAAAAAACCACCAGACAGGACAAGCAAATAAACAAGGGGGAAAAGCAGAAAACCAACAGCAGGAAAATAACATGACAAGGGTGAGCAGGTACATGTAAGTTATATCCATCTATGTAAATGGCCTCAATTCACCTATTAAAAGAAATAGATTGATGGAATGGATCAAGAAACAGGATCCAGCAATATGCTGTATACAAGAAACACATCTGACTCAAAAGGAAACTCATAGATTACAAGTCAAAGGATGGAAAACAATATTCCATGCAACAGGAACCCAGAAAAAAACAGTGGTAGCTATTCTATTCACAGACAAAGTGAACTTCAAACCAAAAATGATCAAAAGGAATAAAGAAAGTCTCCACATACTTGTCAAAGGAATAATTCAAGAAGAAGAGCTAAAAATCATAAACATGTATGCACCAAATACAGGAGCACCCAACAAAGACAAATAAGCAACAACACAATTGTAATGGGGGACCTTAATACTCCATTGTCACAAAGAGATAGATCAACTAGACAAAAAGTCAGCAAAAAAATAAAAGAACTGAATCAAACCTGTGAGCAAACAGACTTGGTAGATTTTTACAGAGTGTTCCATCCAACCACATCAGAATACACATTCTTCTCAGCTGTGCATGGGACATTCTCCAAAATAGACCATATATTAGCCCATAAAACACTCCTAAGTAAATGTAAAGAGATTGAAATTTCCCATGCATCTTATTAGACCATAGTGCACTGAAACTAGAAATCAATGGCAAAAGAAATTGCAAAACCAGCATAAATACATGGAAATTAAATAACAACCTTCTGAACAATCAATGGGTTACAGGTGAAATTAAAGAAGAAATTAAGCAATACCTACAATTCAATGAAAATGCAGATACAACATACTGAAACTATGGGACACAATGAAAGTAGTCCTAAGAGGGAAATAAATAGCAATAAATTATCATATCAAGAAAACAGAACAAGCACAAATCAACAACCTAATGCTACATCTCAAGCTTCTAGAAAAAGAAGAGCAAGTCAAACCTACAGCTCACAGAAGAGAGGAAATTGTAAAGATCAGAGCAGAAATTAATGTAATTGAGACTAAAAAGAAATACAAAGAATTAATGAATCAAAGAGCTGGTTTTTGAGAGAATAAACAAAATTGACAAACCCCTAGACAACCTTATCAAGAAAAAGAAAGAAAAACTCAAATTCATGCAATAAGGATTGAAAAGAGAGAAATTACTACAGATCCCACAAAAATTCAAAAGATCATAAATACCTACTTTGAAAATCTTTACTCACATAGGATGGAAAACACAGAGGAAATAGACAGATTTCTAGAAACATATGAACTACCAAAGCTCAATCAAGAAGATATAACAATTTTGAATAACCCAATATCAGCTATTGAAATTGAAAACATGATCAAAAACTTACCAATAAAGAAAATCCCAGGTCCTGATGAATTTATGGCTGAATGCTATAAGAAATTTACAGAAGATTTAATGCCAATATTCCTCAAACTCTTCAATGAAATTGAAAAGGAAACAATCCTTCCTAACTCGTTCCTGGAGGCAAGTATTACTCTGATACTAAAACCAGAGAAAGACTGAACCAAAAAGGAGAGTTATAGGCCAATCTCACTAATGAACATTGATGCAAAGATTCTCAATAAAATACTGACAAACAGAATGTGGCAAATCATCAAGAAGATTATACATCATGACCAAGTGAGATTCATCCCAAGAATGCAGGGATGGTTTAACATACACAAATCAATAAATGTAATACACCACATCAACAGAGCCAAAAACAAAAATCCCATGATCATCTCTATAGATGCAGAAAAAAACTTTTGATAAAGTCCAACACTTGTTCATGATAAAAACTGAAACTTGGAATAGTTGGTATCTACCTCAATCTGATAAAGGCCATATATGACAAACCAACAGCCAACATCATACTAAATGGACAAACACTGAAAGCTTTCACTCAAAAATCAGGAACAAGACAAGGATGTCCACTATCACCATTTCTATTCAATATAGTTCTGGAAACACTATATTGAAGACAAGAGAGAAAAATAAAAGGAATAAAGATAGGAAAGGAAGAAGTTAAATTATCACTATTTGCAGATCACATGATACTCTATATAGAAGACACCAAAAACTCCATTAAAAGACTAATAGAGTCAATAAACAAAGTCAGCAATGTAGCTGGATACAAAGTCAACACTCAAAAATCAATAGTATTCCTGCACACAAACAAAAAACTCAAAGAGAAATTATGGAAATATTGCCTTTCACAATAGTATCGAAAAAAATGAAATACTTAAGAATTGACCTAATCAAAGATGTAAAAGACCTATATGCTGAAAATTATACTGCTCTAAAAAAGGAGATTGAAGAGGATACTAGAAAATGGAAGGATATTTCTTACTCTTGGTTAGAAAGAACCAACATTGTGAAAATGGCTATACTCCCAAAACACTGTTATATAGATTTAATGCAATCCCAATCAAAACACCATTAACATACCTCAAAGATCTTGAGAAAACACTCCTAAAACTCATTTGGAACCAAGAAGAAACCTAGAATAGCAAAGGCAGTTCTGGGCAACAAAGGCAAAACAGGAGGTATCTCAATTCCTGACTTGAAATTATACTACAAAGCTATGGTGATAAAGTCAGTATGGTACTGGCAAAGAAATAGACCTGAGGATCAATGAAAACAGATTTGAAAATGCAAACACAACTACAAAGACACTCAGCCACCTTATATTTGACAAAGGGATTAAAACATGTTCCCTGGAAGAAGGATAGCCTCTTTAATAAATGGTGTTGGAAAAATTGGCTTTCCACATGCCGAAGATTGAAACTAGAACTATGTCTATCACTGTGCACTAAACAAAAGTCAAACTAGATCAGAGATCTAAATATTGAAACAGAAATACTAAATCTACTGGAAGACAAGGTAAGTAGAAATCTTGGAGACATAGGGGGAGGCAAAGAGTTCATGAACAAAACACAAACTGTACGGGAAACACTTCAAAGAAACAACAACTGGGATCATATCTTATTAAAAAGCTTTTGCACTTCAAAAGAAATCACCAACAAAGTGAAAAGAAAACCCACAGAATGGGAAAGAATTTTAGCCAGCAACACCTCAGACAAAGGACTTATATCCAGAACATGTAAAGAATTGAAAAACATCAAGCCCCCAAATTCAAAGACCCTCTCCAAAAATGAGCATCTGAAATGAACACACATTTCTCAGATGAAGACATACAAATAGCAAATAAATACATAAAGAAATGTTCACCATCACTGATCATTTGAGAAATGCAAATTAAAACAGCATTGAGATTTCATCTCACTCCAGAAAGAATGGCTGCCATCAAGAAATCAACTGATAACGAATATTGGCGAGGCTGCGGGGAGGAGGGGGGAGGAACACTTCTCCACTGTTGGTGAGAGTGTAGACTGGTGCAGCCACTATGGAAATCAGTATGGAGATTCCTCAGAAGACTAGGATTGGAAGTTCCATTCAATCTAGCTATTCCCCTTCTGGGTATTTTCCCAGAAAAACTGAAAAGGTCATGTCACAGTGATATATATACACCTATGTTTATAGCAGCTCAATTTGTAACAGCTAAATCTTGGAAACAACCAAATACAGCTAAATCTTGGAAACAACCACAAAATGTATAAAACATATGTGGTATTTTTATGCAATGGAATATTACTCAGCTATAACAAATGGAGAGTAAATGGAGGCAACCTCGTATAACAAATGGAGATTATCCTCATAAGTGAAATAAATCAGACTCACATTTGTAAATATTGTATTGTCTCTCTAGTATAAAAAATAATAATAAAAAACTGAAAGAGTAATAACATCCAAAATGTATGATATTATAATAATGAAAGGGAAAGAATGTACTCTAAAGGATATAACTGTATGTATGTTTAAGTGTGCAAGATAGATAACCATACTACTAAGTTTTTGTTAGTGCATCAAACAGAATAGTTTGTACTGTCATTGTTTGATTGTCCATTTCTTATGCTTTGATTTTGATTTTGTACTACTTTTAAGATAATATGTAATTTAGCAACTAATGATTTCTTACTGTTATGTTTTTGAAAATTCATTTCTTACTGTTATTTTTTTGAAATTCTGTAGTATTTCTACCCTTTTTTTCTGTTTTGCTTTTTTTCTCTAAATAAAATTTTAAAAACCTAAAAAAATTTTAAATTTAAAATTTTAAAGCTCATTTAAGTCCCAATTCTCTCTAGGCCTCATTTTTAAAATTCCTAAATAAGGAGTTGGACTGGATGATGTGTTTGGGGTCTCTCAAAACAGTTCTTTTAAATGCTCTTACAGATTGGAAGGTGGGGAACCCAAACCTTGTTTTAAAACAGAGGCAGCTCTCCAAGGAAAAACAAATGGCCCAGAGACATATGGGATTAGAGGGCACAAGTGAAAAATAAGCATTTGTTACCCTAGAAAATACATACTTCTTAAAATTGAAACGTGAGATAGTCAAAATAGTTTTTTTGTTATTTCTAAAGCATTCATTATACCAATTCTTCTTCCCAAAGAACCTAGAATCTCCTAGACATGGTGTGTGGTGATATTCATTTCACTTCCAGTTCCAGAGACAGGGCAATCAGTATCATCTCATGCCCTGGGCCTTGAGGATTGGTCTTATGATGGGAATAAGAAGTGGAGTATATAACCCAAAGTCCATCAGCAGTCACATTCCCTTGCCCTCTGAGATCCAGTCAAGAGGGATTTTGCAACATGAGGTGACACAATGCAAAAGAGAGAGACGTTTGATTTCAAAACTGGGCAAAAACCCCTTTTCACCCCACTCCCCATGTGAGTAAGGAAGCTCATGACCCTGGCAGCTGCCAGAGGGCTCTTGCTCTCTAAAGGGAGTCAGTTTAGAAACAAGGCAACTATCCAAAGGGGGACAAAGGTAAAGGGATCCCAATGAATGGAGCAACAGTCTCAGTGAAAATATGGCCCTGGGGCTAAAGTCACACCTGAAGAACAACCTGCCTCTTGGGCTTCTCAATTCCTTTTTATTATTTAAGGCAGAGTAGGTTAGGATTTTTCTTATTTGCAACTAAAATCACTTTATCATATACAGCAGTGTTAGGGGACACTGGAAAACCTGATGCTACTGTCTAGCAGACACTTTGGCACTACACACCAAAAGATCTAAATATGGGCATAGCCTTCGACCTAACATATAAACTTGTAAGAATGTATTCATTCATCTGACAAATATTTAAGCACTGACTATGTGCCAAACACCATTCGAGGAGTCAGAGACTTACTGGTAGACAAAACAAAGTCCCTTATGGAACCAGCCTTAAGTAGGAAACAGCCATGTGTAAAATTATTTACTTACAAGAGCATTCATTCCATTGCCTTTCACAATGGGGGACAATAGGAAATAATATAAATAACCCCTCCAAGAAAATTACTTAAATAAATGTTAGAAGATTGACATGATTAAATGCTATTTGGCATTTAAAGTGAATTATAGAAACTGCTGAATGATAAGGAAAAGTATTTCACCATTTAGGTCGAAAAAGTTGATGGAAAAACAATGCAGAGCGTGACTCATGTTTGTACACTTACATGGGTATATTTACGTACAGGAATGGCACAGAGTTAGTTACCCTGAAATGTCAATTTTTTTAAGTAGAATTGTGGGTAATTTTTATTTTCTTCTTTGTATGTATGAACGTTTTTTACATAACTTTCTATTGTGAGCATGCCTTTCCATTGTTATTGCAGAAAACATTTTCTTACCAAATAATCTCAAGTAGTTTAAAGAATAAAAAAACAGCACTTGCATATTAGCCCATGGCTATCTCCTAAATCTAAGATGCCCCTCAAAATACATCTTTATATAAAGAGAGCAAGCAGCATCCTCCTTTCTATGATGTATTTACTCAGGGATACCTAACAGAGCATTGTCTAACCCACGTGTGGTTTTGTTTTTGTTTCCGGGTTATTTTTTCAGCACTGGGTTCTTGAGCATACTAGTATAAGGCCTACCTCCCACCTTAGATTTGTAATGGAACAAACCAAAGAAGATCTTGGAGCTAGTTACTGATATCTAGATAAGACCCTAAATTTCCTGTCTTGGGATCCAAGACTATTTCCACAGTTCTTTGCCCTTTGCCCAGCAACATCATTAGAATGAATTTGTCATCGAGAGAGAGGTCATTCAATACATTTGGAAAGTACCATCAGTTCCCTAAAAATAACTTGGCAGCTCTGAGATTCACTGCTTAAAGACTTAAGACCAAAGTAAACTCTGAATTTAAAATGCAAAGAAGCACACTGTAGGTTTATAATGTTTCCATTTGCTTCTTTGCCTTCCAGATTTAGGTAACAGAATCTAAAATGTGGTCAAACCTAAAGCTATTCTACCCAGGTTGGGGGAAATTGTTTGTAATATGACGTTGGTAATGAACTTTATTGTCTCCTGTCATGTTCCTTTTTGCTTTTGTCTTCACTTCCTAAACAATCCTACTGTCCTGTTGTGTTTGGAGACGTTTCATATAAAAGAAGCCTTATGACTTTAGTGATTGAATAACAATTTCAAATTTCCATTTCACTTTACTAACCAGCTTAGATGTGATTTAATTCAGCATGAATAGCTTTCCCTCAGAGGTGGATCAGATGTGCATTGACTAGTTTTCCAACTACCTGTTCTGCACACTAAAATAACAGCAGCAGACTGGGCTGGGGGTACAACTCAGGAAGAATACTTCCCTAGCTAGCCATGACCCTGGATTCAATCCCCACCATGGAAAAATAAAACAAAATAAAATACATGAAGAACTTATGAGATACATTTGTGACCTGGTACTACCATAAGAGAATCACCAACCTGCCCAGAGAAACAGATTTACCGCTGACATAGGACTTCTCCAAAGACAAGAAAATCTGTGGGGTTTTATATCAAAATGTTTACAAAGACTCCTAAGGAAGCTAAAACATTTCCTACAATTTTTTTTTGAAAAATTAAATATTTTGCAAATAGCTCCATTAAGAATGTATTTCTTTTTTTTTCCTTGGTTATTTTTTTTGTGGGGGAGGGGTATGGGGAAGTACCCAGAATCAAACTCAGGACCTCATACTTGCCAGCCAAGTGCAAGAATGCGTATCTTAAAAAAAAAAAAAAAAAAGAATGTATTTCTTCCCAACCAGCTTGAGAAATTGAGAGAGTATCTTTAAGATATGAATTCTTTTCAGTAAATATTTCTTTCATGCTAATTATGAATAGAACTCTGCTGAGGGTTTCAGAGATCTGCTCCAGATCTAGTGACACCCAAGATACTTTGCCTACCCAGAAGTGTCTGGTAGGCTTCTCATCCAAAGCACTACTGCCTTTAAGAAGGAGCCTTGAGGAGCTAGAAGAGTGTGCCTCAACCTTCATGAACTGCAACTCTTTTTAAACAAACTTCTTCTAAAAGTTTATAAGCCTTTGGTTGCCTTTCATAATTAATTTAAGAAGGTGGTGGGGGATAAAGAGAAAATAGATAAATTAATCTCAAAGTTTAGTTCTGGCCCTTACCAGTCAGACACAATTTTTGAACAAAGTGAACAATAATTTACTGTAAATAACAAAATAGGATTGATCTTGTCAAGGAGTAGGAACCAAGGTTCAGGGTCATCCGTGTCTACTAATTTGGATGTGACAAGCTTGTAACTTTTACAGTGTTTTACAGCTCTTTCCAAAGAAGTACATATCCTATTGCACAAGGCTGGTGAATATACAAGTATCCTCTGCCAAAAGCAGCTGGGAAAGCAAAATGATTACTTAACTATTGTTTTTCAAACCTGAATTTGTAATGGGTCATTGTTCAGAAATATTTGGTACTTAATAACCTTGAAACCTGGAATTCAGAAAGATTTTACAGCCCCAGGGCTACATGGTTTGATGGCTCAGGTTCATAAATCCACCAAGAATGGATCTGGCCATTGTAACTGTGCTCACTTGGTGTAACTATAAAACAAAACCCATAGAGGGTATCGGTTATGCCTAGCCCAGTGCCTGCCTAAGATGAACACTTGGTGAAGTTTGTGGAGCCAAACTGGATATGAATTCTGTCTCCCACTTAAATAGGTTTGGAAATTATAAGCAGTGTTGGCAAATAAGGAATCACCATCCCTCTTAAACTTTGTTCTCTAAGATTCACATAACACCAGAGGATTAATTAGTAATGCATCAGGTATCTCTGGAATTCAAAAATTAGAGAATATCCTGGTATTATCTTGTACAAAATGAAACAAAATTTCTAACAAGATGATCAAATATGTACTATTCCCTTCAAAGGATAAAGGTACAGTAGTCAGGGTTTGCAAAGAATCGAGGGAAGAGCAGCTACATTACTTTCACAGGATCAATGGCAAAGAAGCATCTTATTTCCAAAAGTCCAGGCCAAGGACACAGGCCAATCTGGGATCAAAATTGCCCTGTAGAGCTCACCACTCACCCAGTGAGTATCCAAGCTGCTGGCTTTACTTCCAGATACTCATTCCCTGACATTATCAGAGTTCCTTCCAGGGTGGGCTCCCTGTCCAGGTAGAAAGAGACAAGAAATCCAAAGTCATCCTTCTAAGGCTTCCTGGTAAATAGCTTCCACTCACCAAAGGATTTTGCCAGAGCCTCAGCAGAGTACTATAATTCTTAAGTGACACCGCAAGATGGATGTTAAATATCAAAAAAACATGCCTCCTCTATTTCAGAGCCTGCTTTGTTTTTCCTAATTTTTAACAATTATCTTTCATCATAGCAGTACACAGAGTTCCTTTTGATCCTGTATGTGAGTTAAGCAACGAGGAGAGGGTGCTGCTTACATTTCCACTTTCTGGCTCTCATCTGTCTATAAAACTGATTTTTTTTCAACTGCATTAGGAAACTGTTTTAACTTCAACTGGATTTCTTATTTCTCCATATCTCCTGCTGGAAACTTAAAAAAAAACAAAACTATAACTTCAAAAAGTCAACCTTATGCAAAAGTCAGCAGGATGAATTTAATGTTTTGCATAGGGATATTTGCATTCTTATTAGCTTTTACAAATGCAACATTTCTCATTTTCTTGGGTTGAAAGTAAAGGTGCCCTGAGAAAAGAAAAAGTACCTCTGTGCCTCTCTAGCAGGTTAACATACTGACCTGCTTTAAAGAGAATAAATGGTGTGGCTTAGGGCAATTAATGTGAGGACTTCAGGGGATGCTCCTAGTGGCAAGGACTTAAAAGGAAATTGTGCACTGACCATAGTGGGTGAAGTGTGTTGCTCCCATTAGCTGTTTTCATCCAAACCTCAAATATGACTGATGCTAAAGCCTACTTAAAAGTACTTTTGATTAAAAGAAGTTGCAAGGGGGAAAAAAGCTGTGTTAAATTAAGAAATATATGTGAGGTAAACTGTTCTACAAGTGCTTGCAGGTAGAAATCAGCTGTTATGTAACAGGTTGATTTTTTTTTTCTAATTATAAATTTTACAGTGACGTCTAAACAAAAATAGGTGAGGTCAAGTCACTAAACACTTTTTAATTCAAATAGAAAATAAATTCTCTTAGAAAGTGGGGGCTTATGATGAGACAGCTGTACCCATCTTCTTGAATAACTGTTAGGGAGGAAACAAAATTTGGTGATTTGGTGGGGGCTGAAGTACTAATTTATGATGCGCCGAAATAGAAGGCAGTGCCTGATGGACATGGTTATCTACGTTTGGCAGCGCTGCAAGCGATTAAAACTAATGACTCTCTCAACCACCCTCCAGGACTAGATCTTTCCTCTTACTGCGCCCTCTGGCTCTGTACCACTCTGGTTTCTCCTCCAGCTCCAGCTCTTTGGGGCCAAGGAAAGTTGGGGGCCCTCCTCACTCTCCAGACCCCAGCGTATCCACCTCCATTCCGTTGACCCAGGTGCCTAGGCCCCAAGTGCCTAGGAGAAGCCAACCTCTGCTGAGCACCCCAGGCCTCAAGACCCCCAGCTCGCCGGTCCAGATCACCGGCCCTATCACCAAGGCCTAGAGGAAAGAGCTCGCGTCGTCGGCTTCGGAAAGCAACGCAGCTCCCCTCTCAGGCGCAGTCCCGGTGGTCTGGGTCCCGACTGTGAACCCGCCAGGGACCTAGGACTTTGACGGGTGAGAGCAGGCGACACCAGAGCCAGGCCGCCTCCAGCCGCTGTCAGCCCTACCCAGCGCCGGCGACAGAACCTAAGCCCGGCGACCCAGTGCCGCTCCGCGCCGCGCCGCGCCGCGCCGCGCCGCGCCGCGCCGCGCCGCGCCGCGCCGGGAGAGAAGCAGCTGTTCCCAACAGCTGGGGGGCGGCGGCGCCGGGTGCCCCAGGTGCTGTCCCGGCCAATCGCAGGAGTCCGGCCCGCCCCCTCCCCAGCCGGGCTTCGACCCCCGGCCCGCGGGGGAAGGGAGCAGAGGGGCGGAGAGACGCGCTCCGCACTGGTCTTCCAGCTTCTGCGGCGGGAGGGACCGACGCAAGCCCCAGCCGCGCGGGCACCCTGCTGCGCCCCCCGCTGCCACCTCCGCGCCCGGACGCGCTCCCGCAGACCCTCCCCGCGCCCCGCCTAAAGCCATTTCCAAGAACGAACAATCTACCTCTAAGGCACCCTCCTCTTCGCCTGAAGACCACCCTCTCTTGGCATATTTTTTAACCTCCCCGCGGGGTGAGTGGAAACGCGCGCACATTCTCTGGACCCGGCTCCACAACCCAGACCCAGACGATCCGGAGAATCTTTGCGGTGACCGGCAGGGGGGGCGGGAGGAGAGAGCCAAGTCGACTCTCCCGGGCTGCCGGCGACTTCGAGAGCCGCGCGCCCAGCACCCCCGGCCGCCCCCGGCCGCTCGCCCCCGCCGCGTCGCCGCCGCCCTCGCCCCTCGCGCGCCCTCGGGCCCCGGCGGCCGCGGGAGGCTGCGGGACGCGCGCAGCCCGAGCAGGAGGCGCAGCAGCGGGCCGAGCCGCAGCCGGAGCCGGAGCGGGAGCCGGAGCCGGAGCCGGAGCCCGAGCCCGAGCCCGAGCCGGAGCCCGAGCCGGAGCCCGAGCCCGAGCCGGAGCCGGAGCCCGAGCCCGAGCCCGAGCCGCGGGGCGGGCGCGAAGATGCACACGACGCAGAAGGACACGACGTACACCAAGATCTTCGTGGGGGGGCTGCCCTACCACACCACCGACGCCAGCCTGCGCAAGTACTTCGAGGTCTTCGGCGAGATCGAGGAGGCGGTGGTCATCACCGACCGGCAGACGGGCAAGTCCCGGGGCTATGGATTTGTAAGTTGCACGGGTTGGGGTTGGGGGGAGTGGTGGTGACAAAGAGCTAGGCGGGGAGGCACCGAGTGGCGGTCGGCCAGGGGGTCGGCGCTGCTACGAGGGGCTCGGCGGGACTCGGAGCGGTCCCGCGGCCCGCGCTGAGCTGAAACTTTGCGTGCGGCGGTGCTCGGGGAGGGAGGGCCGGGTTCCGCGGGGACTCCGCGCGGAGCTGTGTCGGAGCCCGGGCGGGGCAGGGGTGGAAGAAGAGGACTGTGAGCATCGCCTGTTTTGGGGTGCGGCGGGCCTCGAGGGAGGGGCCGTAACCCCGCAGTTGCAATACTGGGTTGAGGCCGGTTGTTAGCTGCGCCGTTGCTTGGTACAAATGCTGTGCCTTCTGGCGTTTCGCCTGGGGTAGGGAGGGGACACACAGTGAGGTCTGGGGCTCATCCCCGCGAGTCACACTCCCACCTTTTAATGGCAAAGGTAGGTTCTTTACAAATAATAATTATAATCCTTTGCTGAAGCGAGACAGTACTGTTGGCTTCCTGGAGATTTAAACTCGCAGATTCAGCTGCGGAAGAGCAGGGTACCCCCAGAGTAGGACAATGGCTATTGTCATAGGGTAGTGTTTACCGGTGGTTGGGACCTTAGGGCAGATGTGAGGCTGAACTTTGTTTAAAACAAACAAGTGGGCCGTTTAGGGATCTGGAGGGGGTGGTGCAGGTGGAGGCCCGAGGATCTACAGGAGTTTCAAGAATCCAGGCTTCCAAAATCTCTGCTAGGCCCTACCAGCGCACAGGATTTAGGGTTGGGGTGGAGGGTTTGTCTCTTCCTCCTTTTCTTTCTTTTCTTTTTTAGTGGAGGGGATTGAGGTATATGTATAATGTTCAGGAAAAAAATGAAAGAAGAAAAAAAGAGAAAGAAAAAGTTTGATCTCAGTATCTCCAGCATGACTTCTCCAGTGCCGTTTGGATTTCTTTCCGGGGTTAATTGAGAGCTTTGTGTATTTGTCTATGTGTGTGTGTGTGTGTGTGTTGCTAAGGTCACTATGGCTGATCGGGCTGCAGCTGAAAGGGCCTGCAAGGATCCCAACCCCATCATTGACGGCAGAAAAGCCAATGTGAATCTGGCATACTTAGGAGCAAAACCAAGGATCATGCAACCAGGTGAGAAACGTCTGTCTCCCTCTCCCCCTCCCCGAATCCCTCCACTTATGGGTAGTGTTTTCCAGATTCAGAAGACATTGGCTCCCTGAGAATCTATAGATGTGTTTGGCAAATTTCTGTGCTGATTATTCTGCTGAAGCATTAAAGATAAAAGATAAAATAATCCTTTCAGGATTTGAAATGTACCTGTGTTCAAACAAAAAGATCTTGGGATCAGGATAGTTGTGGAAAGACAGGAGAGTTTATTTCCTATAGGGTATGCATTTGTAGTCTCAATTTTCCAATTTTTAGCTAGCCACTTGTAGCTAGAAATTCGAATTATGGGGATTATAAAGGCCCAATTTGTTAACTGCAACCAGTGCACCTCCCTGCTTAGTGTGGTCTCTGCTTTTCTCACCAGTTGGGTGCTACTCAGCATAGGCAATCTGACTTGAATACTGACCCCAGGGAGGCATGGGTGGAGGTGGTGTCCAGATGGTGAAGCTTTAACATAAATTCACAGAATACTAGCCAAGAAAACAATGACGTCACCTACTTGTGGTCCAGAGTTTTAAAAATGTTGCTTATTTGGAGATGAGAAATAGCTTCCTTAAATCATGAATTTATTATATGCCAAAGGTGAGCAGCAGTGTTTTATTATGTGGAGACATGACCTTTTGAATTGTTTGCCACACTGAGTTTTGCATTAGCACAAATAATTGAGAGTTGACTATAGAGCTAATTATTTCCTTGGGCAAGCAAAAAGAGCTTGTTTTCATTAATTTTCATTAATTTTAATACTGTGAACTGTAAAACCCATAATTTTCCAAAGCATTGTCCAAATGCTTTGGAATTTCAAAATTGTCCAAATTACAGACATTTTAATGGATCCTGGTTCAGAACTGTAGGTGTATTTGTGACGTGTAACTTCACTGTCAAGTCCTGTTCACTTTGTTTCATGAGTGTTTTTCACTGGTCTAATTTTTCTGTGGTCTTATTCTGTATCTGCCAACTAAACTTTGCGGTTTTTTTTTTTTAATTTTCCATTTGTAGTCTGTTAAGGCTTTTATTCTGCATCAATGATAACGTTGATAAAAATAACTTATAAAATATATGCACGTCTCTAAAAGTATCACACTGGGATACTTGTCTTTTTTAATTAAAAATTGGGATTACATTTTACATGTAGGCGTAGTAAATGCTTAACTACATACAAACTGAGAATGTGTTCTATTTTATTGTTAGGTTTTGCCTTTGGTGTTCAACAACTTCATCCAGCCCTTATACAAAGACCCTTCGGGTAAGTCAATTCATCAGGCCTGTGAAGTGTCATTATGACTGTTATTGGTTCATCTGGTTCTTTGTTATATACAGACAAGATCAACATGTTACAAAATGTTCCTGGTGATATGTATTTATATATGTTTGTGTATTTTGAATTCGAATACTATAAATATTTTTAGATGAGTCAAGTTATCTGACCCAAGTATTGCAGCCTCCAACCAGACAAATGTTGAGCTTATGATTAACAAAACAAAACAAAAAACAAAAATACCAGGTATGACTTGTGTACCAGATGACTGTGTCCCGTCATCATTACTGCTGTTCAACTTGACTCAATTGTATTTATCTCTTTCTAACCTGACAGGGCTCGTATACAGTTAAGCTAACTGATGAGAAGGATACCATGATAAGAGGTGGAATAGTTCTGTTTGGAATTAAACTCTGTAACCGGTAGACTCAGACACACAAGCTCAGATGGTGATTAACGATGCATGGATGTTGGTGTTGTTGTTTTATTTTTCACAATAGTCAATAGCCCTCCGTGTGCTTTATTTTATTTATTACAGTCATGAAGTGGTGTTGATAGCTAAACTGTGTGCTTTTTACTTAATTGAAAAGAGCTGTAGTGAAAGTTTTCTTTTCCTCGGGGAAGGGGCTCTTTGTGTTTTGGTTTTGGTGGTGGTGTTGAGGAGTGTGGACTTTTCACTTTGCCATGGGAAGCAAAGGGCCTTTTTATCCCTCCCTGCTTTTTAAGCTATAGCCTGACTTCCGTTTAACCATATCTTTGTAGTGAGTGCTAAATTGTGTGATTTCTCTCTGTAAGAATACAGAGTCATTGCTTGCATGTCCTAAGTTTGTTTTATGGGAAGTTGTCTGGGAATGGGATTCTTTCTTTTATAATGCATATCCATTTTTAGGTCTTCTAATTTAAAAATTCAACAGCTCTCATCAGACTTCATTAACACTAGTCAGTTTTTTTGTTGTTGTTGTTGTTTTGGTTTTTTAATTTTTATTTCTGCTGTGAGTAGCTTAGCACTGACTTCCTCCTTATAGACCTAACAGGTGCTCATACTATGTCAGCACTAGGCCCTGTCATGACCAACTTTCCTCATCTGAGGTCTCAGTTCTTCTCCATTTAGACATAATATGAGTGGGAGGTCACCACCTACAGTTTTCCTGGTTGCTAAAGTCTGTTTGGGCTGTATTTTACTGATCAATATTCCTGTAGTCCTAATACTAGAGATCTAAACTTCCTCTTTAAATGTGCTAGTTGTTCACAGTGTTTTATCCTCAGGACTTGTTTCTACTCTAGCTTAAGGCCTAAATATTTGCATGCATAACTTGCAAGGCTGGAGTCCATCTACATAGATCCTATCATATGTGTCTCCAAGAATAGACAGAAAAAAAAAAGTAACAATTTGAAAACAGTCAAGTTTTACTTTCCATGAGGATTTTTTCACCTTCCCCTCACCATGGCAGGACCACTCTTATTGCCAAATCTGACTTGTTTTGGCTAAAGACTCTTTTGTCCAATATGATTAGAAAAGGCCAATATACATAATTATGCATCGAAGTCCCCGTCTAAGCCTTCCTAGATACTGCCAACAAATAATAGGTTGGCGGGTCTATGTATTGTGTTGTCTAGACAGGTATTAGTGTATGTTTCATTTTTTTTCACTGTGCAAAATTAAGAAATTATGCATTTGTTTGGAAAGCAAAACATACAAACCAATCAAGGATCACTAATTGCTGAATGACTTGGTGTGATTTGAACTACAAACGGATTTCAGACTAGCAAGAAAATAGATGAATTGAAAGAATTGGACAAGGCTGTAGCAGAGTAAAAGTACACTTGAACCTGACGTAGGCCAATAGTTATATCTTGGACAGGCTAAAGGATGATTGAATAAGTCTGAAGAGTATAAAGTAGAAAGCATGAACAAAGCCTCAGAGGAGAAAAAATTTGGTACATGGAGAAACCAGACTAAATGAAAAGTCTTGACAGGTAGGTATAAACATTCAGCCTGGTTGTGATTGTCCTTAAAGCGTTGAGAAAGTACCCCAAGGAAAGAATCACCAGAGTAAAGTTTCTCATTAAAATTTTAAATCAAACATGTTTTGATAGTAACTTTTTGTTTTTCATCTCTTCTAATATTAACTGTCTTTATAAAGGATGGTCATTGGTACTGTGTGCATAAATTGTTTGAACTTATTAGGAATAGATAGCATTCCAGGTGGACCAAGTAAGCTTTCTCTTTCTTTTTTAAGGGATTCTCAGCTCTGCTGTAGTCCTGAGTCTGTACCCAACAAATCACACCTGGTCATAGCAAATTCTATTTGAATGCCAAATATTCTTATTTTTAGGCCTGGAAAGAAGCTTGAGAATTTTAAATTTTATTTGACTTGTTTGAAATTCTAGTGATGAAACTATTATTTTAATATGGTCCTTAAATGGCCCCTAGTTTACCCTGGGTCTTCAAAGACAAAACATTGGCCTGGAATAATTTCTGATTTAACACAGTGGGCAGATGTAGAGAACCTTGTAAATTTGCTGAATAATACCATATAAGTAGCTTATGTTTGAAGGCAGCATTTTCTTATTCCTTGGACAGGCTAGGCTACAGATCTGTGAAGACAAATTGTTGGACTCATTTAGACTAGGTTGAACACAGACTTAACCATTTATCAGGACGTATTTCAGGGCTAGGTTTTGTGTTAGGTGCAATACCCCTATGCTAGATACTTATTATGTCCACTGTGGCCAGAGGGGCAGAAGGGACTGTAACTAACATTTACCCAACATCTGCTCCATGATACTGAAGAGGGATTTACATAAATTATATAACTTAATTCTCACAGCGGGCATTTAAAAAAGGAACTGTCATTGTTCTTTCCATGAGCAAAACAAGCAAATCAGCAAACAAAAAACTAAGCTGCAGGAAGCTTAATTAACTTCCCCCAACCACAGGACTAGTAAGTGTTCAAGGCAGATTCTAGGTTCATAGTCACTGTCTGCCTGACCTCAAAAGCTGGGAGGGAGAGAGTTATAGCTCAGTGGTTTTAGAATTCATCATGAAGTAGAAATTGTTCTAGAATTTGTAGAGAGGTGAGGACAAGGAACTCTTACTAAACATTCAGTATGCTTATCATTGTAGGCTCTCCCCATCGATCACTTTATGTAATATGCAGCAAGTTGGGATTGATAATTTTAGTTCACCTCACATACGAAACGTGAGAATAAAAGGTGAAACACATTTGCTGTGAAGGCTGCACACATCGTGAGTGCAGAGCAAGGTAGAAGAGGCTTGGATTTCAGCAGGCCTAGGTGGAGCGAGGATTGGCACCCCAAGTAGGGGACCGATTCATGTAACCAAGGCAAGGACCTGGGATTCTGTGGCATGCCCAAGAAACTCTGAGGAGCCCAGTTGAGCTGGGTTCAAGGAAAAGTGGAAAGAAACACTCGACGTAGTTTAGACTCAGGTGCATGAAAGGCCTCACATGCCAAGATTTAAGAAGTGTGCACATCATGTGTTCCATGATGTTATGGGGCTGAGAAGTCCTTTGAACAAATGAATGAGATGATACAGCAGTTTTATTCAGTAGATTGGAAGAGGAAGTCCGTATGTTACTTCAAAGTCACAGAGATGTCAGAAGGGCCTGAAGAGGTGGGAAAAGAAAGAATATGTGGTAACTTTTCTTTGAAATATCAGCTTTTCTCTTGGGCTTTTGGAAGTGCTAGGCATATGTGAATTGCAGGAAAAGATATTTTGTTAGAAATGTAAAAGGAAGAAGATTCCAGATTGTTTCAGTGGGTTCTGTTGACAATCAAAAGAATTCCTAATGCAAGAATTGGTTCCCCAATGTGCCCTCCCCTCTCATCCCTCCCCTTTAGTCTACTTGGCCTTCTTTCCCGACCCAAGACATGTTAGGCTTTCCGTGGTCTCCTGCGTTCTCTGTTTCCCTAAGCCTTATGGGCCTTAGCTTTTCTTTTGCCTGCCAGGTATCTTCTTCTCCCTTGTTAGAGTTCATATAGGCGTCTGATCCGCCCCCAAAATTATACTTTCATTGGTTGTCTTTATCAACTCGGAATTATTTATTAATGGAAAGTAAATGAAGAGGTAAGAGCCCTCTAAGCAACCCTTCCTGTATGTTAATGTATTTTTTCAAATTCATACCTCCTCCCCCCCTCTAAAAGAGAGAGAGAGAGAGAAACAGAGAGACAGACCAGAGGGGAGAGAGGGAGTTTCATACTGCCTTTTGTGGAATATATAACTTCTTTTTGGCTAACACTCTTAATCAGAGCTACAAACCTAACAACCACTGTGTCATCCTTGAAACGTTCAGAGTCCAAAGGGTTAATGTTTCAGTATCAGTGAGGCTCATACTGGCTGGCCTTTGCAGCTGATAGATGCTTTACTTTGGCCTTATAAAGACATTTTACCCGCTGGAAACCCTTGTCGCATGACAGGATCAAAAATAGCCCGGCTGCAGCCACTGCTGTCTATCACCACATGTAAACTGGCAGGGAAGGAGGCTCTCTGAGCCGTGTCTGCACATTGTGGACGTGGGGGCACCCGGGACAGTATTTTATAAAGCCACACCTGTCGCTGAGAATGAGCCAGTCACCTGATCTGCAGCAAAGCTCTGAGTGTGAGCATGACCATGCATCTGGTTTCTGATAAGCAGTTGAGAACATCTCTAAGTGTCCTCAGAAACACTTGATGACGTCGTTTCTCCTGGCACTGGGAAAAATCTACAGTTCTAGTAACATTGAATGTATTTTTATCACTGGGGTCAAAGTTCACTATCCTCTGATAAAATTATCTTTTCCATAGATGTCCATTAATGAATGCTTTCAGTAGAATTTGGGAAAGGCAAAGCAAAATGTATGCTTCTGAAAAATCTAAGTATGAAATCTCGTTTTGAGTTCTTTAAAATTTGAACATTGTTACTTGTGCTTCTACTTCTTATAAGTTGGGATTGTTGATATCTGATAGCATTCTAGTGTCATATTTTTAGAAAGAGCTGGGGTTTTGATGAAGACTATTTTAAAGAAAGATGAAAATAAATATTTGAGTTAGTGTTTTATAAATGGACAGTAACAAATCGCAGGAGTGAGAACTAAGATGCATGGGGTTCTTTTTACATCTCTCTTATGATTTATTCTTTAATCAAATTAACTTTTAAGTAAGGTCATTGGCATCTGTCTTGTCCATGATCCATGAATGTATAATTTTCAAAGGTACTTCGTTTTGTTTCTCTCTCTTAAACTTTTGCAGGCTAATGCATATTCAGTTGAACCTTAGGAAGTATGAACTAGTAGAGCAGATTTACAACAGATATGATAGTAAATCTATTCTGTTGATCTGGAGAATAAAAGTAGTCAATGTGCAGAATAAATGTTGCCTTATAATGTGTGCCTTTTAAGTTTCTGTGAACTTTAGAAGTATTTAGTTTGTCTTTCCTGCCCTTGCCTTTTCCCTGGACAACACTGTGTCCCCAGCCCTCTTTCTGTCTGTCTTGCATAGAGGTAGACAAGATGGCTGACGCTCAGGTGCCTGGTAGTCAAACAGGTTTGGTTGACCATTGTGTCCTTACGGATTTTACGGAAAACCAAGAGAGAAGGAAAGAAACAAAAAGTGTGCTGCACCACTCTTTGGGAATCACTGCCATGAATGTTAATAGCATTTTTGTAGCTTCCCACAACAGCCTCTTGTGACAGAGTGAGCTGCACTACAGTTCGTTTGAGAAGTGTGATTCTGCTGTGTTTACCACACTTGTGAACTTTTAAACTCCTGTTTTTATTTTGTCGCCTGCTTCTTTTTTTGTTAATTATCATTTTTAATAAGGGTGACTGAGGTTGCAGAGAGATTAATGTGTGCCGAGTCTGCATAGCAATTTCCAGTAGGGTTGCCATGATAACAGCCATATGGACTTTGTGGAAATTTTAGCTTTGACAAACTGGCCATCACCCCCACAGAACTGGGTGGTCACATATGATATTACTTTTGAGTCTTATATTCACAGCTATGATTTTTTCTATTTGCTAACCATTTTTCTTATATGAACCCCATACAAAATCTTCTAAAGACTTATTTCATTAAAACTCTATTATATGTGCACACCCCTCACCAACCTTGATTTATTTTCCAAACTTTGCACCAGTAATATTCAATGGGTCTAAATAATCCTAAGTGAAAAATTCTAGCAAGGAGCATGTCATCCTGCTTTCATGGGTGAATTATTTTTGGGGGGTGCTGCATGACTTTGGCCAGAGTGCTTTCAATGGACATCTAGAAAGATATTGTGGCAACCCTATACTCATAATAACCACTAAATTTGAGTTTGTCTCATCTCTGAACACCAAATGTTACAGATCGGAGGTGATGGCTGCCTGACTTTGTCTCCCATTTCTCCACAGGATACCTGCCCACTATGTCTACCCGCAGGCTTTTGTGCAGCCTGGAGTGGTCATTCCACATGTCCAGCCCACAGCAGCTGCGGCCTCCACCACGCCATACATAGATTACACTGGAGCTGCATATGCACAGTACTCAGCAGCTGCTGCCGCTGCAGCCGCCGCTGCTGCCTATGACCAGTACCCCTACGCGGCCTCTCCAGCTGCTGCAGGATATGTCACCGCTGGAGGCTATGGCTATGCTGTCCAGCAGCCTATCACCGCCGCCGCACCTGGGTCTGCAGCTGCAGCCGCGGCAGCAGCTGCCGCGGCTGCAGCATTTGGCCAGTATCAGCCCCAGCAGCTGCAAACAGACCGAATGCAATAGACCAGCCATCTGATCAAAGTTGAATTGTTTTCTCGTTCCCTCCCAATTTTCCAATTTTTAGTCGCTAATGAGAGAGTTAACATTGACTTAACAGCTTTAAAAAAAAAAAAAAGATCAATGCTATTGTGAAGCAGAATTCTTATTTTTTTTATAGTAGTGTCCTAGATGAAAAAGAGATGAGAATGAGGGGCCTGGGCACAGTTTTGGAAATCAATCCCAAAGACCTGAGCAAACGGAAAGGCTGCTCCGCAATGAATGACAGCCGGAGGTCCGATGGAACTTCACTTTTGTAATGGGATTTTTATTTTTGCTCTTTTCATAGTATCAGGGAAGCAAACTGCCTTTTACAAGTTAGAAAATGCTATTTGAATCTAATTGAACCAGGGAATACAGAAAGAGCAATATGTAGCTTGAATTACGTTTAAAAGCAGATTTTTTTTTCTTACAAACAAAACGGCGAACGCACTGATTGTCATTTTTAAGCAGTCACTACGGCCTATAGAACTTTTTCGAGGAAGAAGGTAGTGTCCGTGCTATCTCAAAACCGGGCATCGAACAATCAATCTAGGAGCGTGGCGGTGGGTACAATGGTGGACAGGCACCAAAGCTATTTTCTCATCTGTCCTGTGGACGAGTGGGACGGTGGAGCAAGTGATGTGGAATTAATGGGTGCAACAGCTGTACAGACAATCAATAACACACACAGTTCTGGAAAGAACACATCACTTGTGCTTGTTTGATGAGCTTGTCACATTCTAATCCCTCTCCCCATCCTGTTTCAATTTTGGGAAACTTGTATCTGCTGGTGTCAGCAATTCTGATCTCTAACCAGGATCAGGCATTTACTACAACAGCCTTCTCTTTCTATTTATTGTGTCGACTTGGGACTTGGGAATAAAGGCAGGTGAGATTTGCAGATGCTAAGCCCTTAAGAACCTTCTTAAGGATGTGTATCCCTCCCCTTTTTAAATGATTTTACACTTTTTAGTATCTATTTCAGAGTCCTATTTAAAACTATTTATTAGTGAATACAGTACCTGAGACAACAAGGTTATTGAGATTACAATTCTTCAATGGTTAATGATAATGTGGTTTATACTGTGCCTTAATAGTAATGCTATTTAAGATATTTATTTTTAAGTTTTACGATGCTGCACTCTAAAGAAAGGAACTTTAGATGTGACGCTGTAAAATTATGTATTCATCTCATGGCATAAATTATTTAGTAGGTCTAGATGTAGCATATTAAATATTAACCTATTCAACTAAAGATGTTGACTTGGATTTATTTAAATTCATATGTGCACTGTATAAGAGAATACTTTTACATTAACACATTTTAGTTTATTTTAGTCTTGAGTTTTTTTTAAACAAGCTACATTGCTAGTTTCATGCTTCCTTCTCTGATTTTTCCTTGTGTAGATCTCATTTATTGGTAATTCATCACTGTAACACTATTCTTATGTAGTTTGTGTAGTTTTTAAATGCTGCTTTACATTTTTTCTTCTGAAACTGCAATACTTGCAATTTTTATTCTTAAACTAAATTGAATACTATTTTACACTGTATTGGATTTTTATACTTGAACAATTTCATACAAGGGAAGACAGGTTAGCATTTTTATGGACTTTCTCCATCGCCACTGGATTTACCTTACGTATTCCCATACTAGACAGTGTTACGTAATGTAGACATGACTCTCCTGTGCAAATTATTTATTCATTGTGTATATTGCTTTATAACATTTCAGATCTTCTAATCTATTCACTTGTATTAAATATAATTTTTAAAAACGTCTGTTGCATTGTTTCTAATTCTGTAGTAAAAGTGAATGATGTCTCCTTTTAACTAGTATTAATATGCATGATTCTCATGTAACTTTTTCAGTGAGCATGAAACTCTCCTGTGTGATCTGTTTTTGTCTAAGTAAATTTTACTAAATATCCACTGCATACTTAGCAGATGAGGCAGAACATCCCTCACAGTAAACCTGAAAGAACTCTTCAGATCACTGAACTTTGGTTAGCTAACGATGGCTTGAAAGAAATGGGTTGTAGTGGGGACCAATCAGCCACCAGCTGGATCAGCACAGTGGTGCTGACCCCAGGTAAACTGAGATTTGGAGCTAGAGTCTACCACTTTGGAACAATGTGAGCGGGGCAAAATGCTTTTTGTGACCCACATTTTGGTAACTATTTTAATGTGTATCATATGAATAATTGTATTGGGATGACAGTACTATTACCAGGGTTATGAGGTGCTGTTCTCTTTCTGGGCATTCCTTCCAGACTGTTATTCTGAACAAAGATATGGGCAAAAAACAAAGAATGAGGTTTTACTTTGTTCAAGGTAGGAGAAATATGTTCTGCGGAGTGTAGGGCAGTGAAGAGTAGGAAAAGAAATACACCCTGCAGAGTGAAGAGCAGGCCACTGAGAAAGACAGGGGTAGTCATGAGACCATTGACCACCAACTTTGATATGTCTGATGTCAGATCTAGACCTTCCTATCAGAAATTTACCAGAGGAATTAAAGATAGCATTCTCTGGTTTTTACGGGTGCAGGAGTTAGAGCTGTTTTGTGCCTGTGTCCTGGGTCTCTGTGATTGACAGTTACCAGTTGCCAAGCCACTTTGTCATATCCTATTCATACGGTCATTTAAGTATGGAAATATACCAACCACTTGCTACAAGCCAAATATATAGTGGCAGTTCTAATGCCCATAGTGATAATTAACTGAAGAGTAAGTCACCTACTTGGGTATTTTCATTTTCTAATTTCTACCCACAATGATGTGGTATTGTCTAATAAGGTGTGTGTTAGAGCATCAACTGCCATATCGATCACATAGAAACATACATGTTTTGCTAAGTATGGATGGCTGTTGATCTCTCGATTCCAATATTTCCAAAATTCATGATGTCTTTCTTTGAACTTCCCCATTAGTTTTAGATAATTACAAGCAAAAGAAAACTGTGTTGACAGCCTCATATTGTATAATTACCATATCATTTAGAACCATAACAGACTCAGTTTTAATTGCCTTTAATTTTCTAAGAAAAAATAGATACCAGCTTATCCCCAAGGAGAGCTATTATTGCACTCCAAGGTATTACCCAGGGTAAGTAAAATAATTTCTAAGCTACTTAATTCAGCCAATGCACCAATGACTATCTTATTCCAAAAGACATGTTTTAATTTCCAGATTTATGAAAGGTCATTTTCTGTCCTCAGTAAGGCATCTGTTGCTGAACTTGGAGCAGTGTTTATCAATCAGAAATAGGTCATACAATTCTGGTAAAAGCTTGTCAGGAAAGCCAAAATTCTACCTTCTCCTGGCTGGACTTTTCTTGAGAATATTCCCTGATGTATAATAACAGCAGTACTATCAGCTTATAGAGATGTGACAAGATTGCTACTTTGTAACAATGAGGCATACATTTCTAAACAAATAGATGTTTTTAATATCAAGAGGAGCAAGTAGCCATGATATGAAGTCTTCATGGGTTTAGCAAGCAATTGAGTGAGAGTAATACGTCTGAGACCCAAGGTGCTGAGTGAGTCCTGGTTTCATTACAAATCAAGCAATCTTAAATCTCTCAGGTGGTAGAATGTGAGTTAGTAGTACCCAGCATAGTTGTCTAGCTACCACAGGTTGTACTGACAAAGCGAATGCCATAGTTTAAATATGATTTGTACCCTCTGGAACTCATACTGAAGTTTAATCCCCACTGTGAGATATTAAAAATTGGACCTTTAAGTGGTGATTAAGACTCTGCCTTCATAAATTGATTAACTCACTCATATGATTAATGGATTAATAGGTTAGTGGGTTATCTCAAGACTGGGTCTGCCATGCAAGCCAGTTTGGTGCAGTCCATGTCTCTGGCCATGCCTACTTCAGTACCCTGCTCTACCTCAGTCAGGGTTCTGCCAGCAGGAAGTTCATCATTGGATGTAGCCCTTCAACCTTGGACCAGACCATGAGCCAAAATATAACTCTTTTCTTTGTACTGTGGTATTGCATCACCGCAGCAACAGGAAATGGACTAAAACAAAAATAGTTGATAACAATAGAGAAATCTTAAACATTTGGACAAATGAAATTACCGTATTGAGGTAACATAAATTATTACTTTGGTAACAGATTTCAATAATCTCATTCAATGACTTCCCCCAAAAGAACGCAAAATTATATTTCATGTTGCTGTCATCATCCTATCCCAATAAAGAGCTAAGCTTGCTGTACAATAGCAGCAGCACAGAAGTAACATGGAGACATAGAGCGATTAACCCAGATGGGGAAGGGGAGGTAGATGGGAAGATTATGGAATACTTTTCTCTCACAGAGGAACTATATTTAGTCCTTTCCTTGCTCCTGTCAAATACTGTTCTTCTTAACTCCTTCGGAGGCTTGAAAGCATTCATTAAGATGACAGCCTGAGGTTTGGAGGGGCAGAGGTGAAGAGGAACAAAAAAATAAATAAACGCATTTTCATGCTTACTTTTGTCTTCCCCTCTCCTTCAAGAGTTCCAGGCTGTTTCCATGGAAATTCTAACTTTGTTTTTTGCTTAAGCACTTTGTTCAGGAGAGATTTCATTTTGGGTATTTGTTCTGTGTTGAATTTTAGAAGCACAACCATGATTTTTTTAGCTAAATCATTTTAATTTCAAGCTTTTTTCTAATTGATGCAACAATTGCACACATTTATGGTGTACTGTATGATTTTTTTTGCACATATACACTGTGTAATGATTAGATCGGCAATTGCCATATTTCTCCTCTTGAGCAATTATCATTTCTGTGTGGTAAGAACATTCACAATCCTTTCTTCTGGCTATTTAGAAATGTACAGTACATTGTTGTTAACCATACTCACCCCACTGAGTGACAGAACATCAGAATTCATTTCTTTTAAGCAACTGTGACTTTATACCAATCTCTCCCCAACTATCCTCCCTACGAACCACCCCAGCCTTTGAAATGAATAGAACCAGCGTTTTACTCTGCCCTTCTATAAGATCATTTACTTTAGACTCCATGTGTGAGTGAGATTACGTGCTATTTGTCCTGTATTTGTCCTATTTCACTTAAAATAATGCCCTCGAGGTTCATTTATCTGTTGTAAATGGCAGGATTCTATTCTTTTCCATGACTGACCAATGTCCTAAGTGTGTATATAAGCTTCATTTTAAAAATCTATTCACTCTTTGAAGGATATTTAAGTTGATTCCATATCTTGATGTTGTAAATAGTGTTGAAATAAATATGGAAGTTCAAAAGCTTCTTTGGCATACTGGCTTAGAATTTCTTGTGAGACCCCCATACTGTTGTCCACAATGACTGTAATAATACACATTTCCACCACAGTGTAGAGGAGATCTTTTTTCTTCACATTCTTGCCAGCATTTCATTTTTTCCTTTTTGATAATAGCCATTTTGAGAAGAGATGATATCTCACTCTGCCTTTGGTTTGCATTTCCCTGAGGATTATTGATGTTGAGCATTTTTCATATTCTCTGTTGGAAATTCCAAGGTTAGGAGTCATAATTAGAAAGAAATGAGGCAATGTGCACAAAGTCCTTTAAAATGTTTAGATAAAAAATGAAATACATTTTACTTAGAAATTAATTCTGTCCTATTATGCAGTATTTGGTCACTCTTGACCTACTTCTTCGGTTTTAAAGTCCTCTGTCCAGTCACCTGCCTCTCAGATGATGAATATCATTCCTTTTTTTATAACCAATAAGCCACCACTAGGCTACCATATTTTAAGTGGACTTGAGGGTGCATATTGTTGACCATTCTGCCACATTTAGAGGTAGTTCCAGTTACATTAGAGCATAAATTGAGTACAAATCATTAATCCTTTTAATAGTTCAGATAATGCATTGTGAAAGGGCAAATATCTTAAATTGACTTCCAAATTGAATTTTGAAGAGAAAAACAGTTTTGCCAAGTAAAAAGTTGTGTTGTAATTGTATTTTAGTGTTACTTATTCATTCATTTCTGGTGATACTGAGGATTGAACCCAAGGCTTGAGCCACATTCCTGGCCTTTTTTTTGTTTTGTTTTTGTCTGTTCTTTTGTTTTGCTTTGTTTTGTTTTTGAGATGGCGTCTCACTATGTTGCTAAATTGGCCAAACTGGGCCTGAACTTTTGCTCCTCCTGCCCTCAGCCTCCTACAGTGCTGGATTACAGCCTGAGCCCCTGGCTGACAAGCTCTGCTTTTAGACAGTATCCGTCTGACAGTCCCAACTAGGTAAGTACTTGCTTGCTTCTTAAATATTCCAGACTCTGCCACCTGTCCTTGCAGATGCCTCAGGTCAGAGTAAAAGAGATACAGGAGATGCTATTTGGAGAATTGTAGGATACACATTTCCCATTCTGCCTTCACTTATATACAATTTAAAAGCTGATAAAATGAGGATACAAAATCAATGAAGAACGGGGTAGCCAAGATCAAAAACATCTAAAAACAGGCAAACAAGAGGATGGGGTGAAGGAATCAGAGGCCTGGGGGCTGGATCATGTCAGCTGAGCTTGTCACCAAACAGCCCTCATGGGAAGAAGGACTGGTCATTTGCTGAGTGACAAGAGACTAGATCTGATGATGGGATCTGGGACATTATTTAAAGAATAGTAATAAGTACGGTGTTTCCATCTGCTTTCTAGTTAATTAAAGACAGGACAATGGCTGAACTCTTTTCTAGAATTTTTAATTGACAAATAATTGTATGTATTTGTGGAAAACGATGAGTTGCTTTGATATATGTGTACATTTTGGAAAGATCAAATCAACTTAATTAACATATCTGTCACCTTGTATACTTGTCCTGTCTTTAGCATGAGAACATTTACAATACACTCATTTTGGCAATTTAGAAATATTCAATACATTGCAACAATGATAGGTACCTTGCAGTGCAATAGATTATCAGTCTGTCCCTCCTAACTAAAACTTCGTACCCTCTAACCAACATTTTTCCCTCTCCTTGCCTAACATACCCCACCAGCCCCTGATAACCACGATCCTACTTTTTTAGTTATTTGAGTTGAACCATGATAAGTGAAATCATGACATATTTGTCAGTCCATGCCTGGGTTTTTCCACTTAGTATAAGTTCTCTGCATTCATACATGATTTCAAAAATCACCGAATGTCATTATTTTAAAGGCTGAGTAGCATATCGTTGTACACATATTCATTTTCTTTACCCATTTATTTGCTGATGGACACATAGATTGGTTCCATGTCTTGGCTGTTGCAAACAGTACTGCAGTGAACACAGGGGTACAGCTATCTCATTGGGATAACTGATTTCATTTCCCTGGGTTACATGCCCCAGAGTAAGATTATTGGGTCATATGCTAATTGTGTTTTCCATTAACACCTGAGTCTTGAGGTGTGTTTGCAAATGCTTAGATATCTTTTAAATGGTGTCTTCTTTGTAATTGAAAGTTTTCTGAAAAAGACAATTATTATACCTTTAGAGGGTTTCAATAGAAGATAGCCATAGACCTTAGACCTCAAAAAATTGGGAATGTTACCATTATTATACCTTAGCTATCATAATTTCCCATTTTAAGCATCCAATCAAGTCAAAAGGGGGAATTAAAAAATGTTTATGCACCTTGCTATCAGAATACTTTGATTTAACACCTTAAAAAGTCATCTGTAGCTAAGAAAATGTGGGCTCTTCACATCTGTATTTTCACATGCTGTGCAGACTCTGATGCACTGCTGGCTCCTCCTGATGAACCTTTTGAGAAATCATGGGTATCTTGTGATGTGTGGCCTTGCACCTACTGCCCACCTACCATGTCCCAGATACATCTCCTACCCAGGATTACATCTCCTACCAATGAAAGATGGGCAAAACTATCCAGGTGATTCAAACAAAGAGGGTGTAGTGTGGGGATGGTGCAGACCTGGAATTCAGTCTGAGTTGAGTGAAATCAATGTTGTATGCACACCAGCCACTCACGCTGCTTTGGTCTCTCCTTTTTCTTGGAGCCCTGTGAACTTCCCCTGGGATCCCTCAGAGCATCAGTTCTGGTCTTTAATCTCCTGTCACACCAAAGTAGGCAACCTCTGACTTCATGAAGATTCTTGCATGGAGGTTGGGATTGTCAGGGAGGATGAAGACAGAGAGCCCAAAGAAGCTTAACAAGCCTTTGGTGGTATCCTGAATGAATTCAATTCATTCCTAACCACTCTTGAACTTGCTCTTGGTTTTTAGCTTGACTTCTAATTGTACTTTTTGTACCTACTGATCACCAGGAAACCACATTTAAAATATGCTCCTAATGGAAATCTTCCACACTATGTCTCCTCCATCAACAATGTTTTCAAAACACTTCATATACTCTGTCATCTGCCATGTTTGGCAATGTTGAGCTAATGCCCTGTGGGGAGATCATAGGTTGGGAAGGTGAAACTGAGCAAATGTGAAATTAGAGAAAGAATCTGAGGTCCCAGGAAGCTACAGAGAGTACATCCAGGTATAAAACCTCACCTCACAGATCCTGTGACCTGGATCTCTCTCCCTACCTTTCATTTTTACAGTCATTCCATGTCATAGATCTATATTAGAAAAAAATTACCGGTTGTACTCAACATCAAATTGAAAACTCTTTATTTCCATTGCTCACCCTTTTCCTTTAAACGTCTAGAGTTTGGCTCTTACCTACTGAGCACCCACTTGAGCCAGGCACAGATACATTATCCTCGATGCATTCAACCTCACAGCAGGGTTTGCTATCATCCTGATTTTACAGAAGGTTAAAATTTGCCCTAAGTTGCAACTCAGAGTGGCAGAGGTGTGAGCAGCAACCCAAATCTCGATGATACCAAAGATTTATGACCGCTGGATTGCTTTAGCAGCAATTTTTTTTTAAATCGGGAATCAAATTCGGAACCTCACACTTGCCGGGCAGGCACCATGCCACAGAGCTATATCCCTGGCCCCTAGCAGTCATTTTCTTCATTGTCACTAGTAATTGTCTCTGAAATTCTAAGACAAGCCTAATAAGTGTGTCTTTAGTACTGGGGTCAAAGCAAAATGTGAGGATCTCAGGCTAAGTTACATACATGATTAAAACTCTTAATAAAGATTGTAGAACATAAACAATTCTCAGTTCAGTTTCTTTACTTAGTTTCTTTTGGCAACATTTGTTTAATGCCACTACTAAGGATTATAATGATCATTCAGTCATCTTGATCTCAATCCACTTGTGCTTTTGTAGGGAAAATATTATACGAGTGGCATGATTAACTATGATAAACCTTATAGCACTGAGTAAGAATGTAATAGGAGTAAAATAAAAGTGAATGGAGTCTATGTAAAAGATTGTCAAATAATCATACGTTTTTCAAGGAATATGCCAATGTTAATAAAATGACGTTAGATTTAGATGCAGAATACAGGTATTTAAGGTGTATGGCTCAAGTCATCTGCCATTCGGAGCTTGACTGTCTCCATTAATGTAGAGAGGCGATTAAGGGAGAATTGTGCCTTGAAGAAGAAGCAACGTCAGGCACAAGAGCCACGATACTTTGGGAATGGCGAAGAGAGGGTTAGGCACAGTCTCCTGCCTTGGGAAGAGTGTGTGAAGTGAAACTTCCTGGTAAAAAGAGTCACTGAGCTTGTCCTGTGCACTTGCTGAGCATCTTTATGTCCTGAGTATCTCAAGAATCTTGATAATTCAGCCTTTCATAGCAGCTGCTTTTCTTATCATCTCTGGCATATTTCTTCAGCATACACAAAGCCTCTTATCTCACACACAGTCTCTCCCTGGCCCTCTGCCTCTTTCAGCTGCTTAGAGGCCACATCCCTTAAATCTCCCAGCTGTCTCTCTTACCTCTCGGGCCTTGCTGCCTTTATCTGTATGTTTTAAATCTTTCCCAGCTGCCACTTTTGGCACAGTGGTTGTCTCTCAGTTTGTTCAGAGCGAGGCGTTTCAGCGTGATGATTTGGGGAAGGAACATAACTGTGATAACAATGCATTTTTAAGATTAGCCCTGAGATTATCAAGGCAAAATTTCATCTCAGCTTATAGACACCCTGTGCTCTATGAATCAACCTGCGCATTTCTGAAAGGATGAGACACCCCAGAGGCTTGTACAAAGAAATGCAAGAGAAAACCATGGGGCATTTAATTATCCAGAATAAGAGATTTCTGCCCCTAGAAATGCAGATTCTCCATGGCTGCAACTTCACTGAGTTTATGTAACATTCTTGAAGTTGGATAAAATGCTAACCAGCATTCCCATTGTGTATAGAGTGTAAATGTGAGGAGCTGGGAGAAATTTTATTTCATGTTGGAAACTATTTGCCATTGAGGAAACCTACTGTCAATACCTCTTGTTGCTTCTAGCCTTTTCAGCCAATGAGATTGTCTTTCCTTAGGATAATACTTAGAAAAGAATCTGGGTGGTTCTGTGGAGTTGTCAGAGTTTCTTAATGTGGTATGTTCCCAATAATTAAATAGTTGTTAGTGTTTGGGGACTCTTATAACTATGTAATAGTTATACGCAAGCAGAGAGGGACAGTTCCCAAAATGGCACATTGCTGGGCTAGGAGGTTGGGCTAGGCAATGGTCACTTCTTAACTCTCAATCAAGAAAATGCTTGACCAGCAGATGCATCTTGGATAATACCTTTGTTCCCTTTAGAGTTGATTGATGTTACTGTCTTCTATATGAACCCAGAAAATTTGAACAAACCTGTTAGAATGTCTTTATTTTGCTAGTATGCTATTAAGATACCAAGCAATATTAAATCAAACCTCTTGATCCCAACCAATGTTAAAGCAAACCTCTTGATTGTACAGAAATGCATACCTACCATATGTTGAAATAAATGGAAATATTTTATGTATTTAATTAGGTTCTTGGAGTGAAGTCTATCCAAAATTCATTTTGATTATCTTCTCAGTCAATCACCACACCTGAATGTATTCCACAGAAATCTGCATTGATTATGTTCTGCCAGAAAGAAGTTACACACACAACACACACACCTCCAAGTCATGAACGATAATTATTTTCTAGCTTTTGCTAATTAGGTAACATTTTTGAATTTTGATAGAAACAATTGAATTAAAGGACAGAGTTCCTATACCTGCAAAAGATAAGGTCATAGTTGAGATCTTGCATATGTCAATCAGCTTTCCAGTACTGGAACAAATACCTGGAATAAATCAACTTATAAAGAGGAAAGATTTGTTTTAGGTCAGGTTGGGAGGTTTCAGACCATGCCTGGCTCTGTCGTTTGGGCTTGTGGTGATGCACTACACCATGGTGTGGGGTCCCCTTATCTCCTTTGACAGTATGCCCCTAATGATTTAAAACCTTCAACTAGGCCCCATCTCCTAAAGATTTCCACCAACTCCTAATTAGTTGTGCCAAGCTGGGAACTAAGCCTTGAACACATGAGCATTTGGAGGGTGTTCCAGATCCAAACTATGGCCCTGAAATTCCAGAGATGTGAAATCAGCTCTCCACAGCCAAGTGATAAAATGAGAAGAGTCTACAAATTAAACTTATAAACTAATGATGTCATTAGTTCCCATGTCTGGAGTCATTTTTTGCCTTTTTTGGCATAATGGTGCTCCATTTTCCCACTCTACTACATTAATATCAATTCTACAATCTAAGCTTTATTGGGTATATACTGCAGGTACATAGAATATAGACATGGAATCATTCAATTTTGCTTATATGTGATAGCCAGTCTGTGGCAGCCAACCTGTCCCTGATATTATTAAATTTTACCAAGTCTTTGAATAACTGACTTTACAAAAATCCTTAATATAATCAAATAGGAGTAAGTCAAACAGAAGAAGCTGGTTTCTTAAAATTACATTTTTTATTCTTTTATGAATCTGTTGCCTGATAATCCAGAAGGATTATTTGCAATGGTATTTGTGAAAGTTTAACCATTTCCCTGCATTTAGTTAGGTTGAGTTAAGGTCTACCTACTGTATGTTCATAGATATTTCATTTGAATACAGAGGAGATACCAATTAACAAAATAAGTTAACTGAAGTCGGTGAGCAAAACAAGTTAGCAGAAGTCAGTTAATAAAGTAAGTTCTGTCCCTTTTTTTCAAAGGCTGTATTTCTCATCTTTGAAAGGTAGGAATTGGCATCTTGGGTTATGAGTGGCAGAGTTCCTGGATATCTGGACAAGTGGTTATTTCTGAGATGAGACTACTAGTTGTAATAATAAAATAAAAATTCAAATTTCAGTAGGGTATGTCAAACAGTAAGTAGATGTAACTCTTTACCCAAACTTTTAAAGACTGACATTTTTTCTACACCTATGACCTGTTACTGGGATGTGGGTGCACCGATCTGGGAAGCCAGAGGCTCTGTTTCCACCCATGCTGCACCAGTTATCATCATTATGCCCCCAGATAATTGCCTGAATTGTTTATCTTCAGTCTCCTAATCTATAGAGTCTGGGCTAGGTAACACAGAAAGTCCTTCCCTTCTAGTAATAATAGCACTGATTTTGCTTCAAGTCCCTCCTTCTTTAATCTTAAAAGAGCAGCTCTCAAGGTTAAACATGAAAAGAGGATAGAAAAAATAATAAACTTCGGTAACCTACTTTATCTTACAATAGATTTCCTAGTGCTTTGTGCACTTCAATACATTTTTGCATGGAATAACATGCCTACAATAAGACCAAAAAAAAAAAAAAAGAAAAGAAAAAAGAAAAAGACCTGGAAAAGAGTTTGAAGAGAAAGCATTTTGGGTAAAAGAAGATACAATTAAGATTTGGGGTCTAGAGAAGACATCCTGGCCAACCTGAGATACATCAAGCAGTGATACTTGTCTAAGGCAATGTCCCTCCCCTCCCCTTTCAACCTCACCTGCTACTTCCACTATTCATTCAGCCTGAGAAGAGGCTCTCTTCCTCTGAGGAGACTGAGCGGTAACCACCCTCACATGACCCTGGGTGGGTACACACATGGGCCCTCTCTGAGGACATCTGTGCCTGCTGCAAGGAGTCTAAGAGCATGTTGTATTTTTCTAGGATGACAGGAGGCCCTGGCTGACAGTGAGATTCATCAATAATCTATGGCCCTGTGGAGAAAGAACCCCATGAATAAGAAATGTTGCTGTTTGGGGAAGACAGAGCCAACGATGCCCTTGTTCCAGGGAAACAGAATATGCTTGCAGTGACGCAGTGAGCCCTGAACTTTCCAGTTACATCACCAGATGGCTTAGATCAGAAGCAATTTTAGAAGATGCATTCAACATGCTAATTCCCTTTCAGCCAGCCTAATTCATTAGGGTCACAGTCTGGTCAGAAACACATTTGATCAGAGGTTTGCATATTTGCTGTCTGTATGACCAGTCAAGGGCACCAAATCATTTTGGCACACTAGGCTTGGTGTCGGATCACTGTTTAAGTACAGAAATGTTTATCTGGCTGGTTTCAGATCCAATATGGAAGACTGAAAATCAACAGAATTCTGAAATATACTTCCCATTCTATTTAAAGCTCACAATCTTCTAGGTCCGTCTAGTTCTTCTTTATGGAATCGTTTAATTATTAATCTTTCCTTACCTGTAGGGTCTAATTTAAGAGTGCATCAGTAGATTGCTCACTAGGGAGTTTGCCAAAATCATGGCAGGACAAAGTCATTAATGGATGATGGTTACAAGAGTGGACTTGGAGGCAGACTGGCCTGGAACTGAGTTGGGGCTTCACCATTTGCCAGCAGGGAGACCCAAGGTGAGTTTCCTTTGTAAGAGAGGAATGATGTCTCATAAAGCATGGAGGTATAAGGCACACAGTAAGGCAAGTAAGAAGCATTCAGTAAAGGTGAGGCATTTGTTATTGTTGCTTTTCTTAATTTTTTATTCAACAAATACTTATTGAGTGTTCAGTATGTGCTAGTTTTGGGGAACACAGTAGTAGAGAAACATATAGTTTGGGTATTCTGGAAACTTACATTCTGAAAATAGAGGAGTCCAAGAAACAGAAAGTAAATATGCTTTTAAGTTTGGTTTAAAAAAAAAAGTACAAGAAGAAGTAGAGAGGAGTAGAACTCAGAAATAGTGCTGGCATCAGCTCAATTTGGTGACATTTAAATGGAGAACAGGAAAAGGTAAGAAAGTAAGCCATCTGGACATTTAAGCAAAGACTATTTCTGGCACAGGAAGTGCAAATGCAGAGATCACGGGGCAAAAGTGTGCTTGGTGTGTTCAAGGAAAAGCAGAAAGAAAACATGGCCAGACTGGAGAGGTAATGGGGAGAATGGTAGGAGATGCTGTCAGAGAGGTGACCAGAAGCATCCAGGATGTAGAGAACCTTGTAGTCTACAACAAGGATTCTGAATTTTACTGCCTATGAGAGAGGAAGCTCTGAACGCAGGATGATCTGAAGAACTCCTCTACCTGCAATAAAAAGGCTAGATTCTGGCTCCAGTGTTTTCCCTAAGAGAGGAGTGTGTGGCAGGCTCTGACCTTGCACTTGCCAGACAGGGGTTGTTTGAGCTATGTATTAAAGTAGTATCTGTGGAAGAAGACAAGATGGCTGATCAGTGAGCAAAAAAATATAAAGCCTCCCAGGAGAAACAACTCATATGCCAGAATAAAACACCCTGGAGAGACCCAGACAGAGGGAGATGGATCCTCTTGACACAGGAAGAAACTAAAACATAAAAAAGCTCATCAAATACTCCGGGACTGCAACTGAAACAGCTAAAAGTTACAGGACACATTTGTTTTCATGGTGACAGGCAGAGGTGCCCAAACTCATTCCCACCCCCACTCACAGGAAGCACAGCAGTGCTGAAGTTGGGAGTTGGTGAGCCCAACAGACAGTGGACCAGTGAAGGGAACTTCATTAATCCATGGTAGTGCTGGGAATGAGACCCCCCATGTGAAGGGAGCAACCAAATGGGCAACATATTGGAATCGGGCAGGAGGAGCCTGAACTGGGAGTGACAGTGACTCCAGTTGGTTCCTCCCTCCCCAGAGCAGATTTGTGGGATTTACTCAGACTGGGCCACTACCCTGGCTGGGACTCAATGAGCTGTCCCAAATCGACTCCTTGTGCCTAGCAAGCACTAACTGGGTGAAGGCCCCTGAAGGTAGGCTGGCCCGGTAAGGAGGGGCAGGCATACATAGCCACTGCTTACACCTCAGTACAAGAGCAGTCAGGAGAGGGCATAGGTCCCTCCCCAGTGTGCTTCAGAGGAAACATAGTCAACAGGGAAGGGGGCTGGGACCTGCACTGTAACCTGTGTGGAGGAAGCCAGGGCCATGAGAGCAGAGAGAGGCAGGAGGAGGCCCCCAGCCCAGAACCCTGAGAGCCCTGATCCAGGAGAAGGAAAAACAAGGGAGAGTAAAGGCGGCAAGCACACAACATCAGACATGGCTTCAATGGACATTAAGAGATATCTTTGGGACCTTGAAGATGAGCTCAAAACTGAAATATTAAATCAGGTAAAGCAGGATATGAGTAGAGTAATAAAAGAAATGCTCTCATTAAGCATCTCTCAGGATGATACAGACGGAACAAAGGAGGAACACAAAAAAAGAAGAGAAACATTCGATAAAGAATATAAAGAAAATATAGAATACATGCAGCAGATTCAAAGAGACTACCAGGAAATTAAAACTCCATTGAAAGCTGGCAAAACTCCTTAAAAGAAACTAAGGATAGACTATCAAAACTTGAAGACAAGTCTGCAATGTGTGATCATGAAAGGAAAGATCTCTTAAAAACAACAAGGAAACAGGCAGTAACAATACAAAGGCTGGAAGATGACAAGAGAATCTACAATTTAAGAATAAGAAATGTGAATGAAGAAGCAGGAATACATACAGGTGACTTACAAAGGCTATTCCCAGAAATAATTAAGGAAAACTTCCCAAGCATGGGAAAAGAAAATGACATTCAGTTATGTGAGGCATACAGAACTCCAGCCACCTACAACCAAAAGAGATCTACACCCAGACATATAATAATCAAGATACCAGAAATTCAGTATAAAAACAGAATATTATAAGCCATCAGAGAAAAGAAACAGATTACCTATAAAGGTAAGCCCATCAGAATCACGGCTGACTTCTCAACACAGACCATCAGATCAAGAAGAGCTTGGAGCGAAGTATTCCAAGCCCTGAAAGAAAATAACCTCCAGCCCAGATTGATGTACCCTTCAAAACTGTCACTAGAAATTAATGGAGAAACAAGGCTTCCATGACAAAGAGGACCCGGGGGAGTTTGTGACCACCAATCCAACCCTACAGAGAATACTGAAGGACATTCTAGAGAGAGAGAAAAAAATTACCAGGATTTTAGTAACAGTGGCAGAAAGGCCTCAATGAGGGAGGCAGGTAGTAGAATGAAGAATAAAACTAAACAAAGGCAGAAAAATAGCATAGCAGAAATGAGGTAGAGAAGGATAACTAGACTCTCTAACATAGATGGCCTTGATTCACTATATTGTTAATAGTGTACCAGGATTTAAAACCCACATTACTCACACCACTCTACTTAGATGTATTATATTCTGTTCTAGTCATTCTACCTGTACTAGATTTGAGGGCACAAGCAGTAACCCTAAAAATAATAGGATATAGTACAGTAGTCATCCTTAATTTCCTATTAACTTAATCTAAAGCTCTGTATAACCTACACTGTTTTACCATGACTGATTGTAATCAAATCTGATTTGTTGTATCGCTGTTTTGTATTGATAGATTTTATTCAAAGCTGTTATGATTGATAGTATCAAGTCTGAGAGTATAGGCTACTGCACTTAAGATGATAAGATCCACTAGAATATCCACTATGGTTTGATTATTACCTGCCTTTGAAGTTTTATACTGTTTACAATGTTTTATTTTACTAATATTGTTATTTACTGCTATACTCAATTATACTGCTATATTCAATTATGCCTGATGATATAGACAATTCTATTGAAGATAATAAGAAACAACACAGTAATCATTGTAGATCACATTGTACTGTGGTTTTATACGACTTTTTAGTTTCATGTTTTTATAGGAATTTGTTTTGTTTTGTCTTGCTAGGTTTTGTTTTTCCCTCTAATACAGAAAGGATAGAAATACGTTAGAGATTCATGCATGTGTAGCTATTTACACTCTCACTGTTTGACTAACTACTTTGTATGCTTTAATTTTATAACTTGAACAACTATTTCTAAGAGAACAATATGTAATTTATTAACTAGTGATTTCTTATTGTTTATATATATATATTTTTGAATTCTGTATTATCTCTACCCTTTACATGCTTTTGTTTCTCTTTAAATAAAAAAAAAAAATAAGAAGGCTATACTGCAGAGGGGCTGACAGGGAACCAGGATGCCAGTGACTGGGAGATCACTTTCACCCATACATTAGATGGGGATGGCCTGGAGTAGAATGGTCACAATAATCAGTGAGACAAGAAGTCACGTCCAAGGTTTGGGCTGAGTAGCAGGAACACTGGTGTCACTACTTACAAAGACAACAGTAATGGAGGCACATTTGGTCATAAAAGGGAAGCACTGGAGAGAAACTGACCATTTTGAATTGGAGGTACCAACTTTAGAATGCCCATTGTAGAAGTATCCAGAAACTGATGCCAAGTGGGCAGTGTGGTACACTGGTCTGGAGTTCAGAAGAGAGATCAGGAGTTGAGCAAAGTTGTGAGAAGTGTTGTCCTCATCAGAGCTATTCAGTGTTTTTAGTTCCCTCCCTCCAGCATGGCAAACTGCATTTCCTGCTTCCTCTAAGTTAGGCAGAGCCATGTGACTTGCATTAGCCAATGAATGAAAGCTAAAGCCTTAAATTATAAGAGTGTGCTATGCCATGCCACCTGCGCCTGCCTAGTTGATGGGTCATAGGTTGACCTTGGGTCCCTGAGTGACCACAATGAATGGATAACCTAGCTGATTCATTATGGACATTTGAAAGTAAAAGAGATATAAATCTTTGTCGTTTCAGTCACTGAGAGTTGAGAGTAATGTACAAAAATATCTAGCCTATTCTGGCATTTGGGTTTGAGACACAAAGATAAAGGATGCATTTAAAACCAGGGAATTGGATGTGATCATGTTTGACATGAGTGTTAATGACAGTGAGAAAAGGGCTCATGCAGTGAGCATATGAGTGTCACAACACTTAGATGAAAGAGAAGTCCAGGGAAGAGATTGTTAGGGACTGAGAGTTTGTGTCCCCATCCCACCCCAGCCCATTCATATGTTTAAAATTTCATCACCAATATGACAGTATTAGGAAGTGGGACTTTGTGGGAGGGGATTAGATCACATCAGAGGACTTTCATGAGCTTCCCTGATCTTTCTTACTACTCTCCCTCAAGCTTTCTCTATTCTACTTCTTTCCTTTCCTTGAACACACCAAAGACATTCTTGTCTCCGGGCCTTTTCACATGCATTTCCTGTGCCTGAAGTGACCTTCCCTCAAAGGTCTAAACAGCTTACTCCTTGACATAGTCTTCTCATTCAAATATCATACTAGCAGAAAACCTCCTAACGTAGCCAATCAACAATACAACCTCTTCCTTCTCATCTCTCACTTTCTATCTCTTCCTACTTGTTGTCACTGTTGCCCTGAAAGCTATCTTTATTTGCTTATTTATTTCAGTCATCTTTTCCCCAGAATTTAAGCTTCCTAAGTACAATAACTCTTTGATTTAATGAGAGAAGAGATTTAAAATAAAGGACCAAGAAGGTAGGAGACGTATAGAGAAAGGGGTAGCACTGTAAGGGAGCTCCCAAGGCCTGACTGAGGCTGAGGATCATGACACAGAATTTTTTGTTTTCTTCCTGGATTAACTGAAAAGATAAAGGAAATGCTTTAGATTGTCACCTTAACCGAACTGCAGAATACCCTGAACTCCTAAATCTAAAATGTCAGCTATTTTTTTGTTCCCAGATTCCTTTTCACACCAATATCATTCACGTATAAGACATTAGTGTTTCCTGTGTAGAGAATTCATAGAAGCAGTTAGAGTAAGGAATGGATTTTTTTTCTCTTGCACTACAAAATACTGAACAACCATAAAGAAAGCAAAACAAAAACCCCTGGTATTACTTACAGCTTTTCAAGTCCCTTTGTATAAAGTCGAGTGTTTGAATTTCCCCTTTTAGGATGAAGCCATCTTGAAGACAGGGACAGTCTTTATAGAATACCTTTGTTTATGCATAAGTGTAATTTTGTAGTAGTGGCAACTAACTTAAAAGGGTACTGGTTCACCTGCTGAATGATGAAATATATTCTCTGAAACAAAAGTAACCATATCAGCATCACATTCCCTCCTTCTAGGGATCTGTCTTGAATTTCCCTTTCCACAAAGGATATGGTATCAGTGCCCTGGCCTCTCATTACTTACTAAATCATTTTCTTACATTTCTTTGTTAGACGACTTAGCCAACATCACTGATCAATCCTCAAAGATGCCCAATGTGAATGGATTTCCAAATCTCAGTGGTTTATAATGACAACTCAAATCCAACTCTGGCTGTTAAGTCCATCACCACTGGACTGCCACTCTATTTTATGTCATCTTTACTTTGGAACCCAGGATAATCCCACAGAAATTAGGGAAAATGTGACTTTGTGTTAGAGGGAAAGTATGCAGCAAAGCACACATTGCTCTAGAATTTTAGCACAGCTATAATGCGTGTCAGTTCTCCACTTACAAAAGAAAGTTTCATGCTAAGCTTGATTTGAATCAGTCGAGAATGTAGAAGCCTCCCAGAAAGGACATACAGATGTTGGCAAATAGTAACACAGTCTACCACAGAAACCTCTATTGTTCTTCCCAGAGTTTGTCACTGCTTCCTCTTTTGACTTCTCAAAATTCTGCGTCCCTCTATTTTAACAGAGCACTTTGTGTTGTGTCAATACTGTCTCCCCAATTAAGCCTGGCACTCTTGGTGGGGAGCAGGGCTGCCTTTTATTATCTGGTTGTTTAAACAGCACCTGGGACACCATAAATGCACTGCTGAATTAAAAAGAACTGGGAGGATCCATTAGGATTGAGTGGAGTGAATAGAACTAGGCAGGTACATTTGAATGGAAGTGAAACAGAGTGTCTGAATCCCTATCTTAGGATGTGTTGTGTGTAAAGGAGTGGAGTAGAATATAGCTTAAGGCAAAACTGGCCTACATGGGATTTGACTAAAGAGATCTGCTGATTCAAGGATGATGTTTTACTGTGAGAAAGCTAAAGGCTGGGTAGAAGCGATGACAAATTACACAGCACACACAGAGCCGTGAAGAAAACAGCTCTCCAGTTCTGCTCTGATTTGTGTGTGGTTTGTCCCTCAACAGCTCCTGTACTGGAGGCTTGATCAACTGTGCAGTAATGTTAAGAGGTGGATGGGATCTTTAAGACTAGAGCCTACTGGGAAATAATCAGCTCATTGCAGATACTGACATCAGAAGGAATTGAGGTGGTCTCCTGGGACCTTGGTCATTTCTCAGAAAAACATTGTTTAAAAAAAAAGAAAGAAAGAAAAAGAAAACCAAGTTCTCTCTGGCTTTCTGTCTCTCCATGTGAACTCACTCACATACCTCCTGGTAGGCTATGCGCCTTAGGATGGGATGCAGCCAGAAGGACTCACCAAAGTTGGCACTATGCTATTTGAATACAGTCTTCCCAAACTGTAAGATAAATAAACCTCTTTTCTGTATAAAGTTCCCAGCCTCTGTTACTCTGTTATATCAATTGAAAATGTACTGATACAAATATCTTCTATGTAAGTAATACTCTCTTTACTTCCTGCTGTTGGATCTATTTGTTGAATTTGAAGTTTCTATTTACCTTTAGATTTCTAGATGGTTTTTTATCTAATCTACTAGATATATTTTTTTTTCTTTCTTCTTTTGTTTCCCCCAGTGCTAGGGATTGAACATAGGGCCTTGCCTATGCTAGGGAAGGGCTTTGTCAGTGTGCCACTTCCCTAGCCTATATACATTTTTATGTTTCTTATTGCATACTCATAATCATATGCCTCTCCAGTTTCTTTATGTACATTAAACATTGCCTTGTCATGCAAATAGTCTTTTGTGTCTGTTTCTGTAATCTGTCATTTTTGTTGGCTACTGATACTATCCCCTTGTTTCCTTATGTTTTAAGGCATTTTTATTTATTCACTCATTCTCCTTTGAGAATACAATATTTTTTTAAAAAATCCATCGAGCCTAATGTTGTAGCATTCTTTTTTTAAATTTTATTTAAAGAAAAAAAAGTAAAACAGAAAAAAGGGTAGCAACAATACAGAATTCCAAAGGAAAAAAAGAAAAAAAAAACACTAAGAAATCACTACTTGATAAATTACATACTGTCATCTTGGAAATAGTTGTTCAGGTTACAAAATTAAAGCATACAAAGTAGACATTCAAACAGTGAGACTGCAAACAGTTCTGCTCAACTATCTAACAAAAACTTACTAATGTGGTTATCTATCTTACACACTTAAACATACACACAGTTATATCCTTTAGAGCACTTTCTTTTCCTCTCTTTTTTACAATAGCAATTACACATTTGGGGTTTTATTACTCCTACATTTCTTATTATTTACACTAGAGACACAATGTGATACTTATAAATATGATTATTTATTTCACTAATGAGGATAGTCTCAAGGATAGCCTTTTTAATAAATGGTGTTGGCAAAATTGGCTCTCCACATGCAGAAGACTGAAACTAGATCCGTGCCTATGACCATGCACAAAACTAAAGTCTAAATGGATCAGGGACCTAAACATTAAACTAGAAACACTAAATCTACTAGAAGACAAGGTAGGTAAAAGTCTTGGAGACATAATGGGTAGGCAGAGAATTTATGAGCAAAACACAAACTGCACGAGAAATACCAGAGAATCAACAACTGGGATCTTATGTTATTGAAAAGTTTCTGCACTTCAAAAGAAATCACCAACAGAGTGAAAACACTGTAGTATTCTTGCAGTCATTTCTCTGTGTTGGACTTTGGGCCCTAACAATCTAGGGTCAATTAAATGAAATATTTTCCTTTGTCCTTGCTTTCATGTATTTATGTTCTCACTCCTCAGTCACCCTTCTATCACTCAATCATTCCATCATGGTTTTTTGATACATTTAAAAATACATATTACTCTTGATAATTTCAACATACATGTCATCTACTGACCCAATATTTGTTTATAGTTCTTTCTTTTTTTATTAATTTTATTGGTATATTTTTTATATTTTTATTTCTTTATTTAAAGAAAAAAATTGAAACAGAAAGAGGGTAGAAATAATACAAAATTTCAAAAACAAAACAAAAATAGTAACCAGTAAGAAATCACTAGTTGACAATTACATATTTTCCTCTTAGAAGTAGTTGTTCAAGTTACAAAAGTAAAGCCTACAAAGTGAACACTTAAACAATGAGACTGCAACCAGTTCTGTTCATCTATCCAACAAAAACTTAGTAATATGGTTATTAATCCTACACACTTAAACATACATGCAGTTATATCCTTTACAATACTTTCTTTTCCTCTCTTTTTTTCTTTACAATAACTATAATCCATTCTCATAAACTACTTAGAAGTTCTACACATGTATAAATCTCTACACATATACCTAGCCTTTCTGTATTAGAGGGAGAAACAAATCAAAACAAGTCAACAATACAAATTCCTAGAGAAACACAAAATGAAAAGGACATATAAAACCACAATACTAGGTGATCTATAGTAGTTACTATGATGTCTCTTGTTATTTTCAATAAAATTGTCTGTATCGTCAAACATAGTATAATTAAACAGCATTGCATTACACTATTAATAGAAACTAAACATTGGAGACATTATAGGACTTCAAAGGCAGTTAACAATCAAACCAGAATGGGTATCCTATTGAATCCTGTCATCTTCAGAGTAGTTGCTCCTACTCTCAGATTTGACACTCTCAAGCATACCAGATTCAAATAAAATCAGTCAAGATAAAACAGAGGTATAACCAATCTTCTCTGTCTAATCTCTGCTATGCTATTTTTCTGTTATTGTTTTTTGTTTACTTTTCTCCTTCATTCCACTGTCTGCCCCTTTCTTTGAGGCCTTTCTGCCATTGTTCCTGGAATCCTGGTGATTTTCTTATCTCTCTCTAGAATGTCCTTCAATATTCTTTGCAGGGTTGGATTGGTGGTCACAAACTCCCCCAGTTCCACTTTGTCATGAAAATATCTTGTCTCTCCATTAATTTTGAGAGACAGTTTTGCAGGGTACATCATTCTAGGTTGGAGGTTATTTTCTTTCAGGGCTTGGAATATTTCACTCCAAGCTCTTCTTGATTTGATGGTTTGCATCAAAAAGTCCACTGTGATTTTGATGAGTTTTCCTTTATAGGTAATCTGTTTCTTTTCTCTGACCACTTTTAATATTCTGCTCTTGTGATGGATTTCTGGGATCCTGATTACTATATGTCTGGGTATAGATCTGTTTTGGTTATAGCTGGCTGGAGTTCTTTATGCCTCATTTATCTGAACTTCACTTCTGTTACCTATGTTTGGGAAGCTTTCCTTAATTATTACTGTGAATAGACTTTTTATTTCATTTGTATTTGTCACTGCATCTTCATTCACATATTTTATTCTTAGGTTATAAATCGTCTTCTAGCCTTTGTATCGTTGCTTCCTGGTTCCTTGTTATTTTTAAGAGATCCTTCCTTTCATGATCATACTTTGCAAATCTATCTTCAAGTTTTGAAAGTTTGTCTTTAGTTTCTGTTAAAAGGTTTTGCCAGCTTTCAATGGAGTTTTTAATTTCCTGATATTCTCTTTGGATCTGTTTCTGAATTCTAGATTTTGTTTATATTCTTCATAAAAGGCTTCTCTCCTTTCTCTGGGTTCCTCCATTCTTTCATTTGTGTCTATTTGAGGATTACTCAGGATTTCTTTTATTAATCTTTTTATATCTTGCCTCACCTGAGTTAGAATTTCAGATTTAAATTCGACGATGAGGTCACGGAAGTATTTCTTTATTTCCAATGAGGTTGTGCCTGATATTACAGGTTTGCTGCCCTCAACCTCCTCTGCATTTACCTCTAGTGGACTCACTTTCCCTGGTTTGGTTGTTGGAGGCCTTTTGCTGTTTCTCTGTCTTATCATGTTTCCGGCCCCCTTCAGATGGGTGGGTGGTGGAGGTCTCTGGGCCCCTCCCACTGCCCACAGTTTTTTTGCAGTGCACTGGCTAGGGAAGTGCCACCCCCCAGTCCATTGCTGATCTGCGAGGTGCACGCTGTGAGCCAGCCCCTCCCCCTATGTCAGTCACCCAGTGGGTGCTTCAGCAAGTTTGTATGTTCCCTGGGGATGCCACTGGCATCCCCAGCTTTTGGGTTATAATCAGGGGCTTGGCCCAGCCCGAGCAGATCCCACCAATCTGCTTTGGACCAGCAGCCATTACCTGACAGTGCCTCAGGTTTTGATTCAAGCCGGCCCTGCCCAACACTCCAAAATGTCATCTAGCCAGTCCTCCAGCTCTGGGGAATCCAGTTCCCATCACTCAGCAAAGTTCACGCAGCTCAACTTGCTGTTTCCACTCCCTACTGCAGCACCTCCTCCAGCCGAGGGTCTCAAGCTCACCAACCCCCACTCTCAGCAGGGCCACAACCTCAGCTCAATCGTGAGTTGCCTGACTCTAAGATGCGCCTGGTACAGTGACTGGAGCTTGCCCAGCTCCAGCCCTCAGTCCATTCTTCTTTTTCTTCTTCTTTTTCTTCTTCTTTTTCTTCTTTTTCTTCTTCTTCTTCTTCTTCTTCTTCTTCTTCTTCTTCTTCTTCTTTTTCTTCTTCTTTTTCTTCTTCTTTTTCTTCTTCTTCTTCTTCTTCTTCTTCTTCTTCTTCTTCTTCTTCTTCTTCTCTTCTTCTTCTTCTTCTTCTTCTTCTTCTTCTTCTTCTTCTTCTTCTTCTTCTTCTTCTCTTCTTCTTCTTCTTCTTCTTCTTCTTCTTCTTCTTCTTCTTTCCTTTTTCTTTTTCCTCAGTTTCTTCCTGGGTCATGAGAATTCCTCTCCTTTTGTCTGGTTTCCTCCATGTTGTTAGATTCTAGCATCTGAGTTGTTTTCTTCTCAGAGAGGCTCTCTATCGTGCCACCACTCAGTCAGCCATCTTGGATCTACTGGTATATTTTAGATACACATAAAGATCACTTTCATCATAGGAACTTTGTACCTATGGATAATATACTTTGAGTCTTCTTTTTTTCTCCCAATCCCTTCCCCTTCTTTCAATTCCTCTTCTACTCCTTATTTACAAAACCTTTGTTTCCTTCTATTCCCTTTTTCTCTTTTACCTTCTTTATTTTTCCCCTCCCCTTCTTGTTCCCCTTCCTGCAGTGAAATGCATAAATCTTAAATTTACCCATATATAATCATCAAGCCTATCAAGATACTGAACATAAGCACAACCCCAGGAAACTCTCAAGTTCTTTCCCAGAGTCGATCCTTGCTTCTACTTGCAACTTAGAAGCATCGATTATTATAATTGTTTCCTTATTAGGTTAGTATTGCTTGCTCTAGAACTTTGCATAAATAAAATCAAAACATCTGTGTTCTTTCGTGTGACTCTTCCATTCAGCATAATTTTTGAGACTTATCCATTTTGCTGCATGTACCAGTATTGTACTTTTTATTGCTGGCTAGTATTCTTTCGTGTACATACATTATCCATTCTTGTTTATGAACGTTTAGGCTCTTTTCAGTTCAGGGTTTTTATAAATAAAGCTTCTATGAGCTTTCTCTTACAAGTCATTCTTTGGATATGGTTTTGTTTTGTTGGGTGAAGACTTCAGGAGTACAATTGCTGGGTCATAGGAGAGGGTTATGTTTAGTTTCATAAGAAACTGAAAGGCCATCTTCCAAAATTGTTATAGTGTTTTATATTCCCACCAAGCATGTGCTGAAGTGCATGCTTTCTCTTCCACTGTTCAGGGAATCTGATCTTTACATGGGGTTTTTCTATCTTATTCACCCCCTTTGGATGGGAACAAGCCTTCATCTCCATCTTCTGCACCCTGAGTATCAATAGAAACTGAGGCTGCCATCTCCATAACTGAGAAAACTCCTTTAGAATAAAAGCCACATTCAAGAATATACTATCCAGGATTCCTGGTTTTATTTCTCTTTTTTTTTTGTTTTGTTTGCAATTACTTGTTTATAAAATCTTTAACATGTTCAAACTATACAGTGCTCCAGAATTGTCCTCTGTGTGAATGGGAGAGACATGGAGGAATTTCAGTCTGTGCTGTTATCATCAGAAGCCTCCAGAATAGACTTTTAAAAGTGTAAGTCAGATCATACCACACCTCTGAGTAAAGCTTTTCAGTGGCTTCACCTGGCACTCAGAACAGAACTTCAGCCTCACATTTTGATCTTCATGTCACGGCCTGTGCTAGCTAGCTTCTGTGAGTTCTGTGTGCTAGCTTCCTTAGAGCATTACACTCCTGCTACGCTGTCCTCCTTCCGGTCTTCAAACACACCCAGCTTTTCTCCATTTTAGGCCAATATTTCCTCCAGCGGGCTGCCTTTTTCTCATCTTCAGTTTCTCAGAGAGACTTGAACTAACTTTGTATCTACAGGACTTCTCACTGACCACTGAACACTCTTTCTCCTAATATTCTCTCCTCGCTCTTCTGCCCCTAAGCCATGGTGTTATTTTTTGCCTATTTATTTGCTTGTTGTCTGTCTGGTCCTCTGGGAATGTGAATTGCTGAGAGTAGAGACTGTTTCTGTCATTTCCTTGTGGTTTTCCCAGTGCCAAAATGTCACTGAGTGTAACCTATAAGGCATTTAATGAACACTTATTGAATGAGTGAAAGAATAAATGAATGAATGAGTGAATGAATAAATGAATGAATGAGCAGGCAAATGCATTCTGTGGGACTAACTTTGCATATTTTTATGCACTGCTAAGTGTGATCAGGTCTGAATACGTGAATATTAAACTTTTATTTTAAAAATAGATTGCTCCATATTTTCCATTTAAATGGTATTATTTAGATTCTTTAAAAAATATGTGTATCAATCAGTCAGGAAACATTAAACTATCTGTTACATAAAAGATGCTGGTTTTCCAAGGGTTAAGAATCGCTGCACTACATATGTGTTGATGATTCTTCATACTCCGAGGAGCAGGGGTGAGTTAAATAGCATTCTACTGGACAGCTCACCCTCCACATTCTAAATTTACCATCACATTTGAAGCAAAAAATGCCTCTCCCGAAGGCTTGGTCCCTGGATTATGTTTTTGCTCATCACCTCTACCATCACCACCCTTTAATCAGTCACCAAATATTGTCTTTATACTTCTGCAATGTCATTTGCAATTGTCTATGCCTTTTGGTCTCCATTGCCATCTCTTTGTTTAGTTGTTCATTATTGTACCTCTAGAACCTTGCAACATTCTCCTCTAGGTCTTCACACTCATACAGTGTGATCAAAACATACAGTGAATGTTTAAGGAAAAGAATTTAACATTTTTACAGTAAAAGACACATTGCTGTTAGGCCCCCTCCCAAAATACTCCCACTTATTTTAAAAACTTCCCATTGTTCTTGACACTTTCTGAAGCAGTTCTGAAATCCTCTTTCGTGAGTGTCTTTTCATGCCTGCTTCAATTTCCTAAATCAATTAGAAACATTTACAGAATTTCTGTCAAATCAAAACGCTGTGTCCTCACCCATTTTATTCACCAGGTCTGGCACCAACTTGATTCTGGGTCTTCTCCAAAATCAAAATGACCATGCAAGATAAACATTTTAATCAATTCATAATATCAAAGTAATCATGGTGGCATGAGAACGAACACTCACTAAAGAGGTGCTTCCAGAACTGCTTCAAAAAGTGGCCTTGTGGTGACCAAATAATTTTTAAAGCTCCAGATGTCATCTCTACACTCAAGGGAGGAATGAGGAGAATGGAGAAAGACCCTGCTGGCACATTTATCTCTCATTCTCAGGATAGCAAGTTCATCTGAACGCGTCCCAGTGGGATTCTGCTCATGTATCACTGGCCCCTGGCCATTCCATCTCTATCCCTTGGTGCATGACATGAAATATTTGGCTTTTAGATCAAGGACTTGAGAATAATTTTTTAGTAATCCATGAGTAAAACTTGCCACAAGAATATACCACAATGGAAAGATAGCTTTGGGAATTTTGAGTAAGCCTTTAAAGATTGCTATGAGTCTATCTGGTCATCTTAACATCTCTGCCCTCTAACAATGAAATTCTCCTTATGAAGAGCCAACAAGAAAGTTGGTTTTGGCACGCACTCTCGTTGCTTATTTTTCACATCATACAGAATTCAGACATTGCCTTGGCATTATGGGGATTTGGTGTCTTGAATCATGATTGCTACTATTTTCCATTAGCCTTTAAAGTAAAGATCCAGTATAAACTGGTCCTTATATCAATTTTTAACATACCAGATCTGAAGGTAAAGGAGATTGGATGAAACTCTCAAACACACTGAATATCATGCAATAATGAAAATGTAAGTGAAAACACGAAGATTCACTGTGTTCTTTGTCATCCTTAAAAGTTGAAATAAAAAGACTGACTATTCCCAGAGTCAAAAATAATTCAAGATTTAATTGGCAAAGGTATTTTAAGGTTCTGTCTTTTTCTATTTTTTCTTCTGCCTTGGTAAAGCTATGAATTATGTTGCAAGCATTGAGCATCTTGAAATAGTAGTTACTAAGACAACGTATTAAATGAAGAATTAATTGGATTTTTAAAATTTGTCCCGTATGCATACACAAACATATTGGTCTTATGCTGGGGCAACGTGTCTTCCTGAGAACAGCCAGTACATTCCTTATTTTTTTCATTGCAATGTTATCGGTATATGTTCGCAATACATAATGGATACATTCATGGGGAGGAGTTAGTACATACACACTTCACATTTTAATTATTTTACTTCCCCTTCTTTTCCCCTCCCTTCAGAAGCCTGGGTGTTCTTTTGATTCTGAAAAATGAACATTTACCCCGTCATGGATTTAGGAGCCTTTAAACACTGCTAACTTCCTAAGAGGACTTAGCAATTGTACATGTTACAGAGGCTTACTGCACCTTGGTTAGCAAGTACTCAGGCCAGCTTCCACTAAATTTTAGTCAATATATTTGTGCCTTGATATCCTCCAGGGACTGATTCCAACCCCCTGTCCTCATACCAAAATCCCCCCAGATGTTCACATCCTTCAAATAAAATGACATAGTGGTTTCACATAACCTATCCACATCCTCCCATGCACTCTAAATCATCTCTATATTACTCCTGACAACCAACACAATGTAAATACTATGTCATAACTATCATAATGTATCATTTAGAAAATTATGAAGAGGAAGAAAATCCTGAATGTGTTTAACTTTTTTTTTTTTTTTCAAATATCTTCATCCTTGAATAACAGAATCCTTGGGTGCAGAACCCACAGATGTGGGAGGGAGGATGACTGTGGCTACCTTTTTCTAAAAGTTGATTCCAGAGTTCCTTGATTATTTGCCAGTGATGCCTTTTTTTGTATGCATTCTGTAATTCCTGTGAAACGTGTGAGGTCGCACTGGAGTGTAAATTATGCACATGTAAGAGCTCCCAGGTGCCACAGGTGATGTGAACTAAGTCCTTAAGCAGAAGCTGCTGCTCTTTATGAAAACGTAAATTTCCTTACAGACACAGAAGGTTAGGGGCAGAAAGCACAGTAAAGAACACACAACTCAATCTGTTAACTGTTACTGAAGAATCAAAGCACAGGTAGAATAATTCACATCTTCAAGTCAGCACCCAAGTGAAAATAAGTCCGGGTCTGCATGGGAGGAGCCTTTCTGCAAACCTTTTAAATAAGACAATAGGACAGCAGCCTTCTCCCCTCTCCACTCCATCTCTCTACTGGGTGTCAGAACCTGTTGCTAGGCATACAAGAAAGACTGAGATAGAATCTTAGCCTTAACTCCAGAGCTTGTGACCTCAGGAGTTTACAAAAGGTACAAAAAGGTGAGAAAGCCCTAATTTAGGTAAATATCATCTCAGCCCACATAGAAAGGAAGCATAGTGATTAAAGCAAAATGAAACAGGTTGGGAATGTAACTCTAGCAGAACACATGCTTAGCATGCACCAAGGCTTGGGTTCCATCCTCGATACCAGAAAATGATTAATAAATACAACAGTCTTTGCTCTAGAGTCTTCTCTAAATAATTGTTCTCAAAAAGTGAAGTAATGGCTTCATGCCCAGCATACTAGAGAAACAAATCTTGTCTCATTTACCTCTGCATCCCAATTTCTTTATCTATAAGTGATACCAATGCCTGCACCACAGAATTGTAACAATGTAGTAAGATAGAACCTTGGTCCCATGCATTTCAGGAGAAAGAAAAACAATTCCCTGTTACCAAGCAGACTTCAGAAGAAGCTGATTTTCCTCTTCTAGTTTTCTGGTTTCATTTTTCCCCCTCAAACACTTTGCCCTTCCAGGCTAAGAGAAAAGTGACCTCAGGAGTTCACTTATGTGAACCAGGCTCATGGTAATGCAAAAGCCTTGGAAATCACAAGGGCAAAGCGTGGGCTGATGGCTCTGCTGAGTCATGTGGGGACATGGGGAGAGAGGAGACGGAGGAAAAGCTGCAGTGGCAGCTCTTGCAGGCTCCTCTGCCGCCAGGAGCAGAGCCTTCGGCCTCAGGGCTCAGTGTTTCCCACTCCTTACTTCTCACCCTGCCAAGAGGGCGCCAGCAAGTTCTACCTTAGCTCAGCTTAGGAAAGTGCTACCCACTCCCCTGGGGACAACTGCAAGCACCATAGTTGTTTGTGTTTTATTTTATTTATTTTGAACCCAGGGCCTTCACTCTGAGCTACATCTCCTGCCTTTTTATTTTTGACACAAGGTTTCCCTACATCTCTAAGTGTTCCAGGCTGAACTCCAACTTTTGATGCTTTTGCCTCAGCCTCTCAGATGGCTGGGATTACAGTTGTGTGCTACTATGCCTGGCTCGTATTTCGTTTTTATTATCATAAACAATGATTGTTTTCTTTATGCTTTGAATCAGGAGAGGAAAAATGTTGAAATACAAGGTTTTGAAACTTCACCATCCTTTAGATGCAAGCATGCCTGTGAATTATTGAAAAAGTTTAAGTTCAGTGATTTACAAAAATTAAATAAAGGATGCCAGGCATGGTGCCACACGTCTGTAATCCCAGCACTCAGGAGGTTGAGACAGGAGATCACTGTGAGTGAGAGGCCAGCCTGGGCCACATAGTGAGATCAAGGCCAGCCTGAACTGCATAGTGAAACTCTGTTTCAAAAAATAAAAATAAATGAATGTCAATATTTTACCATTGTTTCAGGTATCTTGATTGAGCATGTTACTCATGTATATTTAATATATGTATTTAATACCCACTAAGTTGGGAAACATAAGTGAATATGTTCACAAATTATTCCCAACTAATATTAATTTATTATGATTACAGATCAAAGAAGATGATCTGTAATCATAATAAATCTGTAATCATAATAAATTAATACCTAGTACTGTTTGCCTTCTGGTCACTTTGGAAAGCAAAAATAAATACCCTCAAAGAGTTCAGAATCTATGCAGGGAAACATGTATCTCATTGCTGCCAAAAGTTGATTCCATTGTCCTACTGGCCACAACTGTCTGTGATTCAAGATTCTAAAAAAAATTTTTTAAATCCAAGTCAGAAATCAACTCCACTCCGAAGTGATTAGATTACAGAGGAAGCATGGTTGTGTACATGGCACAAATTCTATTGTCATCTCGTTCTGTCTCTGTGCTGCACTGTATGCCACCGTCATAAGGATATACAGAATGCTATTGAAGCTTTGTCTTGCTTGTACACTAAAACAGGGAAGCCTGGGAAAATTATTCACATCAGTCAAATCATCTAGGTTTTAAAAGATCAAATTATTTATCTATAGAAAAATTTGCCCCAAATTACCTAAATTTCTGCCTTGAGTTTTCATTCATTATCGCAGGTGAACCCACAGGGCAAGATTAAGTCATAGTCGAAAGAATGTTGTTTACTTATTTGGTACCTGAGAAAGAGAAGGTGTATTTTATCTGAATCTGTGTTGCTTAGCAACTGCATCAGCTCTCTACTTCCGTTAACCAGCTGTGGATGGAGCTTGGTCAGAGTCAAAGAATCATGCTAGCATTCACACACTTATGGGAGGCTTAGAACCAAGGTCAGCAACCAGGCTCTGATCACAACGCAAACGATGCTTTTTGTGCATATAAAGTAACAAGCTCTCAGATTTGAAAAGGGCCTGAAATGTTATTTAATCTGAGAGTCGTCCTGTTTGTAACTTTGGAATGGAGCTATGATCAACCACTTGGTGAATATCTACCAAGTTAAGTAAACTGTTAACTCAAAACTATTTTTCCACAATGCATTAGCATGCTTGAGTTTTAACAGATGGTGAGTTTTCAAAATATTAACAATGTTTACATCTCACCATTTTTGTATTATAATTTTTAAAAGGATATCCCTTATTTTTCCAATAAAAAACTCACTATATTTCATCCCAGCTTTTTCTCATATGAAATCTGTCTGTTAATTCTCTCCATTAATCATAGTTGACCTGTTGACATCTTTCAAATCAAGTCTAATTTCTTTGCCACATGACAACCAAGCAATATCTCATCCACAAATACATCCTCCCAGCTAAATTTTCCCAATCTTAGTTCATACATAGTGTCAAGTCTTTTCATGATCCTAATCAGTCAATCATCTCTACACTCAAATTAATTTTTGCACATTGGTTTGAACCAGGGTTTGAGAACAGAGTACCACCTTTCAGAAATGAAGAGTGAAGGCCCTAACTTGAGTCAATACCAAGCTCCCATTAATGCAACTCAGTGTTGCAAGGCCCAATTCATGCAAGCCATCTCTGAATATATTGAATAATTGACAACGTCTCCTCCACCATGATTATATGCTTGAAGATATTATAGACCCAAATGCAAGACTTTAGGTTTTTCCTGTTAAATTTCATCCTGTCCTTCATGTTCATCAATCAAAATCTCCTAATTCTTTCTGGCAGTATGTCTTTTCTGATGAACCACACTGATCATACTTTTACACAAGTGGATGACAAAAATATATAGTAGATGAAAAAGAACAAGGGTCCTGTGGTAAGTCTCAAAACCCACTGCCAGACTGCCACCGAGCCATTAATCCATCCTGTAGTTAGAGTCACTAAAGCAGCCACTAATCCTTGCCATCACATAATCCTCTATCTTCATGAAGAATATGCAATGAAGAAATTTACCAAATGCTGTGCAGAAACCAAAGCAGAGGCTTCCTCCTTCATACAACTTAGATTTAAAATGTCCCTCAAATATCTCATGTGATTGGGTCAGCGGGGCTGTAGCGGACTTGCTGTTTGGAGGTGGACTGTTGGGTATGACCCGAAAGGTTGTGTTCCTGTGCCCAGCTCCTCCCTTCTCTCCCTCTGCTGCCTGGCTGCCTGGGGGTGAGCACTTTTTCCTCCATTGTGCTCCTCTGCCATCCTTTTTCTGCCTTGGAGCCAGCTGGCCATGGACGGAAACTCGAACCACAATAAACCTTTTGTCCTTAAAACTGTGGGTGTCAGGTTCTGTATTCCAGTGTCGGGAAAGTGACTAAGATGCACCTAAATTCAGGGAGCTTTATATTGCCTCATTTAATTCATTCTTAACAAAAAGTTATTGATGACCTATTATATTTATGGTACTGTTCTAGATTCTGAATACATATATATATATACATATATATTTAATATGTAACAAAACAAGTTGTTTATGGATTGTCATACATGTGACTATTATCACCTTCATTTTGCAGCATAGGAAGATGAAGGTCAGAGATGAGAACTAACTCTCAAGGTGCACAAATAGCAAGCGACAGAGCCAGGATACAAACTCATTTCAACCAGGTAAATGTCTTTTCCAGCGTTGTTTGCCAACTCTGAGTCCTCTGCTGTAGCTTCCTAATCTTCAACCACCTCCATTTTTTTTAATTTCAATCTCCTATACATAGTGATTTCTTCCTTATTATAATCCCTGTCCATAGGTCTACATCTTAACTCTAGGGAGTAAATAGTAGTGGGAATTAGGTGCATTGTAGTAATCTTACGGGAAAAATACTTGAGGTACCTTGTCCACATGTTTATAAAGAATGGTGTTCTGTGTTTCTTTGATGCAACTCATTTTCTGTTTCCACTGTTCTTTCTTATTATCTATGGATCTACTCTCCACTCCTTCACCGTGGGTAGCTAGGGCAAAGTATATTCAGTTTCATACCCTTAAATAACGAAGTGTTATTGATTGTATCCTAGCCCCAGGTCATGCCATGAGGTTTGGGGATCTCCTCTCCGTTCCCAAGAACACAGTAACACTGTGTTTAATGCAAGAAGACAACAGCAAGCCACTTCAAGAATCTCTTACATTTATCTTTATTCTTTCAGGTGACAGAACAAAGTACACATCCTTCATCTTTTCCTTTTTTCTCCTATTAAAAGTCACAATTACCTTTATTGAAAAGGTAATAACAGCTGAAAGCCGGTTATATTTTTTAGAGGAATGTGTAATACAAAGGATGCTTCTCTAATTCTCCTCTCTGTTTGTGCTTCTCAGAAACAATTGTGGATAATAGCTACCCGCGAGTTCTTCCAGGTCTTATTATGTACACATGTATATTTATGTGTGTTCTTTTTCTTGGAGCTCTTTTTATATTAGACAGAGAACTTGTTCCATTCTTTTTAATATTTACATTATATGTCCCTGTATAAATATACTATATTTGATTGAACTGGCCTGCTACTAATGGATGCTTAGCTTTTTTTTTTAATCTTTACAGTGAAAAGAAATTATTTTAATTACTTAATTTAAAATATACTTATACAACCCGAACTGCATTCTAAGCACTTTATAAAATGAGCTCTTTATAAAATGAATCTCTATAGTAGCAGACTGAGGTTGGTTCTAATATTACGTCTGTTTTCCAGATGAGGAAACTGAAAATAGAGAAATGAAGTGACTTGTGCTAGGTCACATGACTAGTGAAAAATAGACCTAGAATTCAGCTCCGAGCTGTTTGGGCCCAAGACTCCATGGAGACCCTTGGTGGGGTTTGGTTTCTAGTTATTGCTGCAGAACAATTGTCTATTCCTAATGTAGATGAGCTGCTAGGCATAAGAAATGAAAAATGCTTTTAATAACCATCATTAGCATATGAAAAAACTGAGACAGTCAAGATAAAAATAGATAGCAAAAGGCATCAAGAGAGCTACTTTCACACCATGCTACCATGGCCATTCCAACAACTTCTTCCAACATTATTTGAAAGATATAGAGAGTAAATTCTGAAAATGTGATCAATTTCCCTAAAATGTGAAGTCGGACAGATTGAGAGAGTGAAGGTGACAGCTAAAGAGTTTTGGCTTTAAAATTCTGCAGAAAAACAGTACAGCCAGACGGTAATGCAATTTCGAACACTGCTTCATTGGGCTGCCTGTTTTTTAAGTTAAAGGTAAGCACAATCTAATCAAGGCCCTTTAAAAGAAGAATTTACTTCAAGGAATCTTTTTACCAGGGTTATAATTATAGCTCCTCTGTCAGAAGTGAAGCAGTTTTTGTGACTCTGAAAAGCTCAAATGCCAAAATGCATTCAATTATTTTTCTCAGACGCAGAATGATTGGTTTCCTGGTGCCAGTTTTCATATTCCTTAAGGATGATGCTGCAGGCTGCGGGTGATAATACTGTTTGCATCTCAAAAGCCGTGAGGAGAGCATTGTCAAGGCTTTGGGTTTTAAATCTGACCTCACCCTCCCATTCCCAAGTGGTAAATATGAAACATAACTACCAGCTAGCTCCCTTTTGCACATTCAATGCTAATTAGTTCACTGCTCTAATTTTATTCCTGACCTTTGGTACAGCCAAAGCTCTGCTGGTGTATTACGGATGGCATAAATGTTTGCACATTTCTGAAAGTCTGAGGAGATGAATCACTTTGAGGGAAATAGCTTTGATACATGCATGAGAGCTACATTTAAACAATTTCTTTTCTGTTTTTGTTAGTGGTGATAGGAAGGGAATTTGAACTTCAGGATGAAAAACAGCAGAAAGTAAAGAGACAACATCGAGTGGTGAGAATATGCAACTTTCAGATCAAGCAAGCTGAAGAGGAAAAGTATGAGAAAATTTATGGCCTCCTATGGAAAGACACAAATGGATCTGATGATCTGATAAAAGAAAAAAAATAACATTCCCCTAGAGTATTACATTTGGAAGAATTTACAAATGAATTTCCAGAAATGTTGAAAATCTTTGAAATGGTCTCGAAATGTTCTTTGACAATCTCTAGGCCACATCCACGGAGAATGCTGAAGAAATGCCTGCTTCCCCCTTCTCTCTGCTGCTCTCTCTGACCTGTTTCCCTCTGGATGTGATCTCACCGTACCGCGTGTGACACACGCAAAAAGAGGAGATTTGCACTCTCATGCCTGCTGTGTTATTCTGCTCCTGCAAATAAAAGTGAACCTTTGCCTCCCACAATAAATGTGTACTGTTTGGGATGAAATTTAAAGCTACATGTACATCAGATACACAAACTGAGAACTTGAGACAATCATGGAAGCAACTCAGGAAAATGCTTTGGTTTTGCCTTGGTTTTATTTCATCTATGTAGGCAGAAATTTGCTAACAGACTGAACTGTACCAGAAGACTACAAGATATCTTAAACGAGCCACCGTGTCCACTTGGCATCCATCCATCTTGGTTATCCAGGCCTAAGGGGTCGCTATCTTTCATTGTTTTTGAGTTATTTTACAATTCTAGAGGTTGTAGATAACAGGTGCAAAGCAAAACAATTTTTTGTTAATAGTCCTGCAAATAAATTCTGTGTGGTGAAGAGATAACTGATTTCTCTCCCTTGTACTGGAGGAATAGCCAGTTTTGCAGTGTGTGTGTGTGTGTGTGTGTGTGTGTGTGCATGCGCGCGCATGAATTTATTTCATGGCCTTCTCATTTAAAATTTTCCTTGGAAGTAGCTATAAAATCTTGTTGCTTCTCTTATTAACTAATAACTAAAACTCCTTAACATTCATTTTAGAATGTGTAAAATTCCTTATTTTGACTCTTTTTGAAATTCTCTTTAACAATTTAAATGCAATATATTCCAGTGTAAGGATTTTTAGAATCACCCAGGCCATTATATCATTTGGCACTTGCAGAAATACTCCAGGATCTATTTCTCAAGAACAGATTATAGAAATATGGTAACTTCCCCCAGCCTCCCTATCTCACAGTTCACAATTAAATTTTTTTCATAATTTCATCAGATCTGGGGACTTACATCAGAAAGATTTATCAAACAGGTGACAATGCCTTAATGGAATAGTTTTCTCTCTGTTTCTTTTATTTTTATGGAGGGTGAGGTACATTTTTGCTATCATCATCTTTCTTTTTCTTTTTTTTATTTCACAGTATCTAAGCAAACTGATCCAGTAGAGTACGGCTAATGACTATTTACATAGGAAATACAATTGTAGCTATTAAAAAAAAAAAAAGAAATTGCTATTGTGGTGGGGCCCAAATTCGAGATATACGATGTCCTTTTAAGGAACAAAGCCTTGCATAATACATTTCAATTGTTCAGGAACAGTTGACCCTAATTCCCTAGCATAAATTAATGTTGACAGTAAAATGGATATTTGAAAAATTAACTCTCTAACTTCTAAGAAATCTTTCTGCAAATGGGGGTGACATTTCCCCCATCGGTGGTTACTAAGGCCTTGTACACAGTGTAGTGCCAGTTAACCCAAAACCACCCAACAAAGAAATATGCTTTCTTCACTGAAGCTGACTTTCTTTTGCAACTTCTTTTAAAACTACAGTCAGTACATCCTCCAGATAAGTGGAAACATTTGTGTCATCCTTGTAATACTTGAATATCAGAAGCAGAAGGAAGACCAGAAATAAAAGGATAGAATTTTATAAGCAACTTTGTCTTTACAGGATCTACTGCTAAGGGACACAGAAGAGAGAGACCATAACATGTTGTTAGAGTTAATGGTGTATCACAGTACCTCTTGCATCTACAGAAATTTCTTCACAAGGGTGAGGAATTGTGGCTTATTTTTCTCTTTGTTTTACTCCATCAGAAAATCTAGGAATAGGATTTAGGATCCATTCTGATCTTTAAATGCCCCAGGAAACACAACATCCATATTAAAAATGGACCAAAGAATCCTATTGATATTTGACAATAAAGCAATTTTGTCTTAGTTGTATATTTAATAACCATAGGTGGAAATACTTTTTCTAACACTCTTTACTTAAAAGCAATGAGATGCTTTGTATGAGAATTCCTCCTTCCTGCTGAGTTCTTCCTGACTTTCCTGATTGTTCTCTTTGTCATCTATAAGGAAATAAGTTAGCATTTAAGAGTTAACTCACCTCTCATCATTTATAGTGTTTCCATTCTGGAAAATGACTGGTAATGATGTCTCTTTCAGAGATCTGCTTTGAGGACAGTATCTGGTATATAGCAGGCACTCAATAAACATTTATTAGCAACACAAAGGTCAAAAGTTGCTAATAAAGTCAAAACACATAGTTGTATTGAGCAATAACCCAAAAAAAGCTCTACTCTGCTTATCACTCTGTTTAGTGTAACTCTGCCTGCCTCCTCTGAAACAGTAATGAGAGAGATTACTTTTCCTTGAGACATAGTATGAAGTAGGAGACAGAAGAACCAAACTCAACTGAAGAGTCAAGCAACAAAATTAAAGCAGACCTTCCATAATCACTTGCTAAAGGCTTCCCTGAAGCAGTCATTCTCAAGGTGACACATACAATTCTAGTGGCTCTTGAGTAGTCTCCAAATGGTCCATGGACTTGCCTATAGGTCTGTCCTACATAAAGTTAGCTCTCCCAACCCAGATAAGTTATTTCCCAGAAAACAGAAGGAACCAGCAGATGAGTTTGTCAAATATGATTGTCAGTTATCTTAAAGGAATCTGGGAGAATGAAAGGAATACCAGAAGATTAGAGAAGGGAAGAAAGTGTTTTTATATTCATAAGGAGTAGATCCTGTAAATTATCAATCCATGCATTTAAAGAGATCTCAGAAAAATATATAAAACATATTATTTGGTTAATAGTTTTTAAATAGTTAGAAAATAAAGAGGAATGGGCAAAAATGTAAAGGATTGATAGTATCTTGTTTGGGTGAAACAAAAACGTATAAAACAGTGTTTATCAAAATTTGATGAGCATGTGAGTCACTGGGGAACCTAGCTAAAGGGCAAAGCCTCATTCAATGGATCTGGATGGAGCCTGAGATTTCACGGTTTTAGTAAGTTCAGAGTGACATTAACTCTGTGAAAGGACCCTTGAAATATAAATTTTTAAAAATTAAAATTTTAAAATGTGCATGCCTTTGAATGTAGCAATTCTATTTCTTGATGCACTACATGAATTATTTTTCATTCGCTTGAAGGCACATACAAAAGGATGCTTATAGTAGCACTGTTCATAATAGTAAAAATTTGAGAATAAACTACATGTCCATAAATAAGGGAATAATAAGTTATATTGAGGACTATTTTGATGCCATTGAAGAGAATGTGTACTGTCATTAAAGAACTTTGAGTATTTTATTCAGTGGAGCAATTTGGAGGAGTGTTCAAGATACATTTTTAAAGAAAGAATGTCTACTGTGTGTTATTAAGATACGTGTAAATGTATAAGAAAGCAGCTAGAAGGAGAAACATTCATTTCATACTGACTTCCTCTGGGTAAGAGCATAAGATTAGGCAAGGGAAGTGAAGAGGGAACATTCAGTCTTTTTACTTCTGTATTTCATGTACTTCCACAACGAGAATTCATTTGCTATTTGTGTAATTGCTTTAAACAGAAAAAGCAAAAAGTAACCATAGAAGCCAAAGAGTTTGGGATGGATTTTTCAGGAACATGTTTATGCATGATGTTTGTATAGGTGGATTGGAATGCATTGGTGGAATGGGTGGGAGGATTTTTAATTATTAGAAATAGCCAGATCAGGCCCCATTCACTGAGAAGTTAAGGCTTTTTCCTTTGGCCATATTTTAAAAATATTTATCTACAACTTACATAACTAAAAAAGAATTTTACTAAAATTTTAAATGTTACAAAGCTAGAAAAATAGTTAATTATTTAGATGATAAAACTGTTCATTCCAAATTTTCTTGGAAAATTTCTTGGAAAACACTGAATCAGATCTAAGAGAATGAAAATCATTTGGGATAATTATAAAGTCCTCCTGTGGAGTTTCATAACCTGACAACGTAAGTGAAACATGGGGAGAACATGATTTAATAAAATCACATTTGATGAGACAGGAGTATTAGCTAGTACAGCTAAGAATATAACGTAACTGCCACTGACATTAAATGACAGACTCCATACCATGTACAGGATTAATTCCCAGTCAAATCACAACTGCTGTGTTCTGTTTCATTCTGTACTGAATGAGACATGTTGACAAACACAGAACATTCAAACAAGTGCAACTGGAATACAAAAAGGATTTTCCCCCATATTACTGGGCTGGGGATGCATCTCAGTGGTTGAGTGCTTGCCTAACATGCACAAAACCCAGGATTCAGTACCCAGAAGTGAAAAGAAAAAAGCAGTTAAAAAATATGAGAGGTATTGTGGAAGAATATTTGATTATTGCATTGCCATAGATTTAGGGGAGAAAAGTAGGATGTCATTCGATTCATAGGACTAAAGAGTGATAAATTAAATAGCAAAGAATTAATTTAATACAGGGAAAGACTTAATCCAGCATAGCATTAAAATTGATATTTTTTGTGAAATCTTAAATTCACAACTCATGAGAATGTTCAAGCGGGAACCAATGCAGAGTTTATAAAGATGTTCATTTTTATAGAATGAATTAGTAATTTCTTTGTGATTTTTAATGTTTAAAAACCAAATATGGATCATTTCTTCAATAATATCACTCCTGTGACTGATTCTACCAAGAAAAATAGAATCCTGTTATAGGCATAGAAGATATGCCTATGCTTTTGCTTAACTTTGTTTTTTTATTAGTATATATTTGCTGTACATATTGATCACATGCACTATAGAAAATGGGTACCTGCATACAATACATTTTAGTTCCTTTTTCCCTATTCCCCTCCCTCCCTTCCAATGTTCTTCCTCTCCCCATCCACACAAGCTTTGCTACCATTGTTCTCCCATCTGGTCTTTCTTCTCTTTATTCTTCTTTCCTCCCCCATCCTCTTCCTTTGTTCCCCTTCCCACTTGAACATGTTCTTCCTTTCTCTCAGTAGCTAGCTTCATTATGCTCTTTAGATACTCTTCAGGGTTCTCACACAAGAGAAACAATGCAGTGTTTAAACCTGTGTGTCTGATTTATTTCATTTAAGATTATGGTCTTGAAGTACATCCATTTTCTTACAAATGATTTAAGTTTATCTTTCTTTCTGGCAGAGTAGTACTCCATTATTTATAAATATAATGTTTTCTTTACTCATTCATCTTTTGATGGGTATAGAGGCTGTTTCTAAAATTTAGCTGTTATGAATTGTGTGGATATGCATATCTCACTATCGTATGATCCTTTTAACTCATTTAGGAAGAAACCTAGAAGGAGAATGGCTGGGTTAAATGGAACCTCTAGGTTTAGCTTTTTGAGGAATCTCCACCTTGGTTTCTATAGTGGTTGTACCAGTTTATATTCCCAACAGCAGTGGAGAAAGTTTCCTTTTTCCACACAACCTTGTCAGCATTTGTTATTTGTGGATTTTTTTTATAATAGTCATTTTCTCTGGAGTGAGATGCAATCTCAGTGTTGTTTTAATTTCCATTTCTTGAATGACCAGTGATGCTGAACATTTTTCATATATTTATTTACTCCACATACTTCATCTGAGAAGCCTATTCATTTAAGATGCCCATTCTTGGATTGGGTCTTTAAATTTAGGGGATCTGCAATCTTACCCCCACTATATTTAACCTCATTCATCTCTTCTACCTACCCCTATCCCTCTTAAATCTCCTATACAACAGGATGAAGTGGAAAATCATTGAATACAAGTTCCTGCTATAAGCTGGATTATATTATATAACTGTAGAACTTGTTCATATGGCTAAAGATATCAGGCTAATAGTTACCACAGTTTGTGACTAGCCAGGCTGTGCTTGAGTTTATTGTTATTGCTAATTGTATTACTTCAACCAAGATGTCATACCTGTTATAATCAGTTTTCTCTCCCATATGACAACACTGTGATTGTAAGGGATCATAACCATAACTATAGTCAAGTTCCAAAGGAATACACCCTGAGTCAAATAGTAACTTTACATTCTTAATTATATTGGGAAGGTGGGTCCCCAGGACTGACTTAGAGATCATGAATCAGCTACATCTAGAAGACATCCTGAGGAACAGACATTTCTTAGGACACCAAAGACAAAGTTACCCAACATAAGAAATCTATAATCATCAACACAGAAAACAAAGTAGAATACAAATAAAAAGTAACAAGATGAAGAAGCAAAATGCAACCCTAAATGCCCAGCCCACTAGAACAAGTCCAAAGTACAAAGAGATAGAGAAAAACGGAAGCCAACCACTGGCACTCTCTGAAACAATGGTGGAAGAAGTGAAAAAACAAATGGAACAGGTCATAGAAAAAATAATGTCTAACATGCAAAAAGAAATTATGATCAAAATGAAAGACATCAAAGCAGACACAGATTTTTTAAAAATACAGCAGCTCAGGAAAATGAAAGAAACTATGAAAGCCCAACATAGAAAACAAATAGAATCAACAGAATAGATCTAAACAGAAATCCAGGGGATTAAAAATTCCACTGAAAGTATATGCAACAGATTGAAAGAAGGAAAGAATAAAATATCAGATCTAGAAGACATGATTGTGACTAGTGACTGGGAAAAGAAAGATCTTAACAATAACAAGAGCCATAAAAAAATCAATCCAACAGCTATAATACAAAGCAAAGAAGAACAAGATAAGATTGATTGGAATCAGTGAAAAAGCTGGGAACAGCACAAAAGACATAAAAAACCTCTTCACAGAAATAATGGCAGAAAACTCCCAAAATATGGATAAAGAATTTGACATACAAACAAATGAAGCATATAGAACTCCAAGTAGTCATGACCAAAATAAATCTACACCAAAGCATATAATAATCAAGATTCTAGAAATACAACACAAGAACAAAATTTTAAAAGCAGCTAGAGAAAAAAAATCATCTGTAAAGGAAATCCTGTCAGAATCACAGCAGATGTCTCAACAAACCCTCAGAGCTTACAGTCAGATATTTTAAGCCCTAAAAGAAAACAATCTTCAACCCAGATTGATGTACCCCACAAAAATACCTTTTAAAATTGATGGAGAAATAAGACTTCCATGATAAAGAACAGTTGAAGAAATTTATGACTACTAAACCAATCCCACAGAGTGCTCTGAAGGATATATTACAGAGATAACAAAGACCACAACAGAACACCAACAGAAAAAACTGCCAGACAGGACAAGTAATTAAATAGAAGAGAAAGACAGAGAACCAACAAAAAGAAAATAACATGAAAAAGATTAGCCAATGTATAACAGTTATAACCATCAGTGTAAATGCTCTCCACTCACTGATCAAAAGAAACAGACTAGAAGAATGATCAAGAAACAAGAGCCCACAACATGCTGCATTCAAGAAACACATTTAACCCAAAAGAAATTTATAGGCTCGGGCCAGGGATTTAGCTTAGTGGCATGAGCGCCTGCCTGGCAAGTGCAAGGTCATGAGTTCAATCCCTGATATAAAAAAGAAAGAAAGAAATTCATAGACTAAAAGTCAAAGAATGGAAAACAATTCTTCATGCCACAGGAACCCAGAAAAAAAAAAAAGCAGAGGTAGCTATTCTATTTACAGACAATGTATACTTTAACCCAAAACTGATCAAAAGAAACAAAGGAAGTCAAATTTATAGTGATGAGCTCTCAGATCAAGAAAACAGAATGAACTCAAATAAACAGCCTAATGTTGAACTTCAAATGTATAGAAAAAAGAAGAACCAATCAAACCCAAACTAATACAAGGGAAGAAATTATAGATAAGAACAGAAATTAATGCAGCCAGGACTAAGAAAACAATAGAAAGAATCGATGAATCAAAAAATTGATTCTTTGAAAGAATAAATAAAATCGATAAACCATTAGCCTACCTTATCAAAAAGAGGAAAGAACAAACACAAATTCAAGGGATTAGGAATAAAAAGGGAAAGTCACTACCAATACTACAGAAATCCAGAAGATTATCAATATCTACTATGAGAAACTATATTCTAATAAGATGGAAAACACAGGAGAAATGGACAGATTCCTAGATAACAATCAAATTACCAAAACTAAATCAAGAAGATATAAAAATTCTAAATAATCCAAAATCAGCCAGCAAAACTACAAATGCAATGAAAAACTTACCAACAACAACAAAAAGCCCATGCCCTGACTGATTCATCATTGAATTCTTTTTTTTTTTTGTACCAGGAATTGAACTCATGACCGCACATTTGCAAGGCAGGCGCTTATGCCACTGAGTTAAATCCCCAGCCCTCATCATTGAATTCTATGAAAAATTTAAAGAAGAACTAATGCCACTAATGCTAAAACTCTTTAAAGAAAATGAAAGGGAAGCAATACGTCCAGAATCATTCCTCAAAGCAAGTATTTCCCTGACTGAAAACCAGAGAAAAACCCAACTGAAAAAGAAAACTATAGGCCAATCTCCGTAATGTACATGGGTGCAAGAATCCTCAGTAAGATACTGGTGAACAGAATGCAGCAATCAACAAGATTACACAACATGAAGAAGGAGGATTCATCCCAGGGATGAAGGGATGGAACAACATGTGCAAATGAGTAGATACAATGCACCATATCAACAGCACCAAAGACAAAAAGCACATGATCATCTCAATAGATGCCGAAAAAGCATTTGAAAAAAATCCAACACTCATTCATGATAAAATATGCATAGGAAATTGAAATAGATGGTGTCTACCTCAATCTAATAAAAGCCATCTATGACAAACCAACTGCTAAGATCATACTAAATGGTCAAAACTTGAAACTTTCACTCTGAAATCAGGAACAACATAAGGATGCCCATTATCACCATTCCTATTCAATAGAGCTCTGGAAGCATCAGCCAGAGCAGTAAAAGAAGAGCAAGAAATAAAAGGAATAAGGATTGGAAAGGAAGAAATTAAATTATCACTATTTGCAGATGACATAATACTATACAGAGATGACCACAAAAACTCCACCAAGAAACTTGTAGATTTAATAATCAAATTCAGAAGCATAACTGGACACAAAATCAGTATGCAAATATCAATAGCATTCCTGCATATAAGCAGCAAACTCACAGAAAGAGAAATTAGGGAAGATATACCTTTTAAAATAGCAACCAAAAAAATAAAATATATGGAAATCAATTTAACAAAGAAAGTAAAAGATCTATACTTTGAGAACTTTAGGAGATGGAAGAGGATATCAGAAAATGGAAAAATATCACCTGCTCATGGGTAGGAAGAACCAACATAGTGAAAACGACCCTACTCCCAAAACTGTTATACAGATTTAATGAAATCTCAACCATTAGCATACCTCACAGAACCAGAGAAAACATTCCTAAAATTCATGTAGATCCAAAAGAGACCTAAACTAGCAAAAGCAATCCTGAGCAACAAAGGCAAGTCAGGGGGCATCACAATCCCTGCTCTGAAATTATACTACAAAGCTACTGTGAAAAAATCAAGATGGTACTGGCAAAAAAAAAAAAAAAACCAGACCTGAGGGTCAGTGGAACATACTGGGCTATTTTTATTTCTTCCACATCAATTTTTGTTGAGGGATTTGGGAGCTATGAGTTGCATCTTGCTTTTATGTTTTCTCATTTTCTATTTTTTAATTTTGTTTGAGTTCGATGTTTAGGCTTGTAAATTGCTTTTAGTAGGTAGTTTTCTTACTGGTATCAAGACTTCTTTAGGAAATGGCTATTTTTCAGTGATATCTTATAGACATAGCTGGCTTTTAGCTTTTGAGTCTGTCCCAAGTTACTAGAGATGAAAAGTTGCTGCCTAGCCCCTAGCTCTTTGATATTGGACTATACTATTGTTTACAACTCCCACAAAATCTAGGTATTATCATACAAGAAAGATCAATTAATTACTTCTTAATCTTCCCAGAAGTCTGTCACCCTACTTATGCCCTTGCTACAATCAATCATAAGGGCACTTAGTCTCAAAGACAACAGCCAGCATTTGGGATAGTGGGATAGTAGTGATGTAACAATTCCTTTACAATACTTGGACCTTGTCCATAATTTCTGGTGATATTCAGGTGATAAAAATCCCTCATAGGCAATAGAAACTAGAGCTGTGGACACATTTTTTGCTGTAAATTTCAGCTGCTAGTGAAAGACTGGAACTTTCCCCATACTGAGCTTCACTGAAGTTTATGGCAACTTACTGCTGAAAGATTTTCTAGCAAAACAACAAAAAAACACACAATAAAATCCCTACTTGTCCATGGAATTTATGTTTGCCTCCATCTCCCAAACTAAATTGCACATCCACTATAAAATCACTAATGGCTAGCTTGATTTTGTTGGTGGTATTAATGTTAAGTGTTAAAATGACCTTTAAAAAGTAAAGTAAATATATTTATACTAACTAAATTTCAAGTGCTTAGAAGACAAATTTGAAAAGTATAGTGTAACTTTAGAGTTCTATGCTTCTCACCTTTATAGGAGGAGAATTTTTGCATCCAAGAAAGGGCCTTCAAATGAGAAAGGGACTGAAAGTTTATTAAAAATGGAATGATTATTTCATTATTTGTTTAGTATCTGGGAGGGGCAGGT